>PVJC01007831.1:26892-50255 GCA_004026665.1 Murina feae
TTTTTTAAAAAAGAGGGAATATGCTAATTGACCCTTGCACCATCACAAATATGGTAGTGCCCACAGCCAATAAGGAGGGATATGCTAATTGGCTGCCCCACCCTCAAATATGGCTGCACCCACAGCCAATAAGGAGGGGATATGCTAATTGATTGCCACTCCCTCAAAGATGGCAGCACTCACAACCACAAGATGGTGGCATTCAGTCCCCTCAGCCACACCAGGGCAGCAGGTATGCAGCAAGGCTGGGCCCGCCCCTGTTGCGCATCTGCCTCTGGAGTCCCCAGTCTCCTCAGCCCCCCAGCTTCCCAGGGATGGCCTAAGGCATAGGCAAGCCTCGAATGGTGGCTGCCCAGCCATCCAGGGCCAGCCTGAGGTTCAGGCAAACCTCAGGTGGCAGCTGCCCAGCTGCCCAGGGCCACCTGAGGCTCAGGTAACCAGGGCCAGCTGAGGCTTTCACTGCTGGCAGTGGCAGCAGCAGAGGTGTAATGGGGGCATCACCTTCCCCTGATTGCCGGGTTGCCTTCTGCCCCTGAGGGCTCTCGGACTGTGAGAGGGGGCAGGCCGGGCTGAGGGACCCCCCTTCCAGTGCATGAATTTTCATACACTGGGCCTCTAGTCAATAATAAGGTCTTGGAGAGTAATATACATTTGGTGGGAAAAGGAGGCAATTTATATAATTTCACTCAAAAAACAATTAGACCCCAGCACATACATTAATAGTTCAAAGGAACTATGGTTAAAAAAAAAAGTCTCTTAGGAATTCCCTTCTCATTCTCCTCTATGAACCCCATTTAGATCAAGAGTTCAATTACCCTTCCAAACTTCAACTACAGGCTCCAAAGCATCAGTGAGCCATCAACTAATAAACAGACACAAAGATACAGACATGGAGATGCTTGACAGACAGCTGGTTAGAGACCTCATTTTTTAAGTCTTCCAAAACTGCCCTTGCTCTGGGTCCCTGCTCCAGCTCAGGTCCTAAGTACTCCCTGGATGTGCCTGATAGGTCATTTGTGTGTCCATGTGTAATACTTAGAAGATACTCAATAAGTACTGTGTGTTTATTCAAATACCCTTCTGGCACAGTTCCTCAATTTGAGTCTCTACTCAAAGGACCCTTTATCAGAGAGGCCTTCTGGAACTCTCTATCCCACTCCTATCCCACCCTCACGCTTTTTACCCTGCTTTAGTTTTCTCCTTTTACCACCTGACATCATATATTTATGGAGTTCTCTATTTATTGTCCTGTTAGAATATAAGCTTAACAAGAGCAGGAAATGTGTCTGTTTTATCCATTATCTCCAACCCTTAGAACAGTGTTTAGCACATAGTAGGCTCTCAGTAAATAATTATCAAATAAATTGATTAATATACCAAACCAAGACCACATACAAATGACTGCCATCATTAATGTGCTACCTTTGGTTCAAGTTATTTTAAATGAGACTTGTAATATGATCCACTTGGCAATACATGTAGATGAGCAAAGTAGTAGATGAAGTGACAACCGAGACATCGCTCTTTCAATGTGAGATTGTAATAAATGTCAGAACATCCATCCATAGCATAGAACAAGTCTCAAAAGCTTTAAATTGTCATTTTGTTGAAAATATTGCAAAATAGTGTAGTCTTGCCAGTATTTCCCCAGTAGCACTGGGGTAGGGAAGGGAGGCAGAGGGAAGCAGTTTCTTTACCCTGCGTTCATTCTATAAACCTGCCAGCATTTCAGCCTGATTAGGAAGAGGAAGTGCCTTAGTCCTCTTCATCCCCCACTGTCTACAACTGGGGGATGTGAGCCAACAAATGGGCCGCTTAGTGAACAACAGCAGTACGATTTTTATTTAAAAAAAGAACTTATCAAGTATTGGATACTATTTATAGACACTAGTTATTCCCCATCGCTTATTAGCTCCTTAACTTAAGAATCATTGAAAAAATGTCTTGCCATGCATAGATTATCCAAAGCATTTCCTACTCTGGCCTCTGTCTCCCAACAGCACAGGTATAGTTCATAATGTGGTCCTTTGTGATTGTCAAAACTTTGAAATGAGCATGTGAGGAAAACAGCCCTCCCCTCTCTAAACCCCCAGCCCCCACTTCAGGAACCTGGTCCTAGGAACCCAGGTAAGGTTGAATGGATTCATGGGTGTAGTCATTCAGGGTGGGGTGGGAAGGGAAAGAAGGCCGTATAGAAAACTCCATTTTCAACATGTCTTTGCAAAACAACACAACTGTAGATGTATGGGCACTGAACCTAGTTCTTAGCAAATAATTCTCAGAAATCATCAGAACACAGTTCCTCCATCTCTCGTCCCTCCTCCTAGCCATCACTTCTCCATTCTGCAATGGACCTAGTACACAGGATTCTTCAGGCTCCTGAAGGAGATGAAGCATGAATAGGGAATCTCCTAAAAGGGGCAGAATAGCTCTCCCAGGCCCCTGAGGCTGTCCAGGCAAGTGCCCCTACCTGCATCACACTCAGTCATGCTCCCCTCCAAAAAGGAGGCGCCTTGGGGACAGGCACAGCTGTATCCTGCGGGTCTCAGGAGGCAGAGATGGCTACAGACATCTTTACAGCGGTTGGGCACTGAAAAGCAGATGAGAACCACAGTTAGGTTCTGAGGAGGAAATGTGCCACCTGGCTATTCACTCTCATTTACACTGCCAGCCCCTGCCACCCCACCAAAGTGGCACAGTCCCTCCCTGTGGCCTCCACCCTACTTCTGCACCATTCACATATTCTATTGGCATCATTATCTCCTCTTTGCCCCGGCAGGTTTGACAGATAGGTGCCTGATCACTGCATGACCTCAAAAACTAATCAGTGCTAAGCAATTTGAGATAGTTCAAAAATCCGCTAAGACTCCATTATTACAGCAAGATTTAACATTGCCCACATTTGGGCAGGTCAGAATGTGTGGTCCATTCAAAGCATATACTGGATGTGATTTCCACCCTCACCCTCCAAGGAGAACTTCCTTCTGGGCTTCAGTTTCCTTGTTTGTAAGACAAGGGGATTTTGAGCTGTGATTATCAGAGTCATGGGAGCTATTCACAAGGATGGCTGCCCAGTCACAGAAATTTATATTTACATTGTTCTGGAATAGGGCTCCATTACCACTGTAAAAAAAGTCCCTCACATAATTACAGAATCTAAATTCTACCTTAGCATATATTATGATTTATCAAAGGATTAGATGATCTCTAAATTCTTTCTCACACTGACATTCTGTGATCCTGATTCTCTGACACCTAAAATGCAACCATAGACAAGGCATGGTAATAAATAAAATAAAAGGGTACATTCCAAAAGCCTAATTCAGAACCTATTCCATTACCATTTCTTCAGCTCTTGAGAGCAGAGCTTTCAAACTTTAATGTAATACAAAACTCCTGGGGAATCGGACTCCAAAGGTCTGGGCAGGGCCTAAGAGCCTGCATTTCTAACCAGCTCCCACAGGCTACCAATGCTACTGGCCCATGGCCAACACTGTGAGCAGGGCCTGGAGCAGGGATTCTCAAAATGGGGTCCTGGAACCAGTAACTTTAGCATCAGTTGAGAAATTGCTAGAAATGCAAACTTCTTAGGCCACCTCAGGCATATTAAATCAGAATTCCTGTGGGTGGGGCACAGCAATATGTTCAACAAGCTTTCTAGAGGATTCTGATGCATGCTAAATGAGGACTATGGGTCCAGAGCAAATCTACCCTGGCACAGCTGAGCTGGGTCTTGGCTTACACAGCAGCACTCGGCACTTTCCAAAGTGGGTCAGTGGCTCACCAGGTAAACTGTGCTCTGCCTTTAGAACCATCCAGAGTGAGAGCTGCAGGAGTGCTTAGGACAGGAGAGCTGGGGTGTTTTGGGAAAGCGTTGGAGAACCAGCGATCACTATCAGCCACACAAGGCAGTGACGCCTCAGAAAGGGCATGTGCCACCAGTGTCATCTCCTGGGAGGTTTATCTCTGAGTTCCAACTTGTTAAGTCTGATTTGGGGTCTCAGAGGATCAGTGAACTTAAGGGGACCTCAGGCACCACCTTTGTTTCCCATACAGGGATGGGAAGGGAAGCAACTTATTGAAGGCTCCCCCTGACAGAATTCAACCTGGATGGAGGTAGACTGATCACAGCTTGAACGGAAAGACACTGAGCTCTGGGTAAAATTCAATGGAATTGAATTCTAAAATCATTTCTAAGTTTAAAACACATCTGTTGGTTGTGCAACTTGGGCATATGAGTTACTGAATCTTTCCTATCCTCAGTTTCCTTATATGACACGAGAATCTGTCCTTCCCTCACTTCAAAAATGTCCCTTCCCTTTCATCTTACAATGAATTAGAACACAGGTAACCTGGTGAAGCAGGAACTAGAACTAAGCAAAGGGGAGAGAGGTAGAAGTGCACCTGCCTGACAATCTCAGACTAAGGCTCACACAGCCCAGGATAACTCGACGAGCCTAGTTGCAAGAAATGGGTCAAACTGATGATGTCCAGGAAACCCACACTGTGACTTGTTAACGCACCTCAAAGTTAGCAGGGGTCTGATGCCTGCTGGATGCTGTGGCCTTGAAATACATACCCATAACTCCAAACAGCAAGGACTGAAATATTGTTACTTCATATCTGCTGTTGGCTTACATAATTTCATCCAACCTCCAATGAACACACACACACACATGCACACATGCCTTTCATGCACCAAGAGAGCAACCTACTATAATCCACTACCATTTTCCAACACTACAGCCATTAATTTGAAAGAATGAGGAACATCGTACTCCAAGGTTAGTGGTTACCTGACTGATTGTATCTGTGTTGATGAAGGACTCGAACTTGAGTCAGCCAAGGGCTCACAGTTATCATTTTCTCTTTCTTGTCTTGCCCAAATTTATCTTGTGTCCATACTTCTCCCTTATCCTTCGATACCCAGTATAACTGGCCTTCAAAGATGTCAAGACTGTAAGGATCCGCTGCTGCTTACCCACAGAGAGAGACAAAAACAGGTTACTGAAAAGAGAACCTAACGCCACCTTCGTTCAGCCTTCGTTCTGCGTGAATTAATCACTAATGCAATGCTTGACCACCCAGAACAGTCAGGCAGACTTTCTGTACACGAAACCACAGAAGTATGCTCTCCTGAGAGATCAAGATAACAATTACACTAGATGAGTGCCCACTGGCTAACCCCCATGGAGGGGACTTGCTCACTTTCAAGTTGCTGATTTTATTTTACTTTTGGAAAACAATTTGTATGGCAGTGAATTTTTTTCCTTGAAAACAAGACACGGCTTATCAGGAAAGCCTGGTATGTGCTGGATTCCTGCAGTTTGACAATCTGGATAAGAAAAATAATGTTTGTCTCCTTCTAGGTGTTTCCAGTTGTGCAAAATGAACACTCCAGCACAATAAGAACCAAGGTGTCTAAAAGTGGTTAGACATGGGTTATGCTGGTCCACAGGTAACTCAACTTGAACCTCAATCATTTTAATATCTGCTGCTGAGAGCATTTTTTTAATTATGTAAAAAGAACAAAAAGAACTTAATTACAGCATTGCTAAGGAGTTCATTTGCATTTAAATCAGCAGCTGAGAGCTGGGGAAAGAAAGTGATATTTAAGAATTAACATAAACCACTTCTTAAAATTGGGGTTCCTTTCTAAGAAAACAGGCAAAGAGATTGGAAAGATATTAATTGATTACTGAACATTAAATTCGAACTAATTTCTAACCTGCACTGGCAACAATTCTCCTATCAGTCCCATCATATTTTATGGTTTCAATCGTCTTCTCCTTGAAGTCGCTCCAGTAGATTCGGTCATCGTTCAAATAATCAATTGAAAGACCAGTCGGCCAACCGAGGTCCTCACGGACCAGGATGCTCCGATGCTGCCCATCCATCCAGGCTGACTCGATTTTCGGTTCCTTGCCCCAGTCCGTCCAGTACATAAGCCTGTAACAGAAAGTCTCCTCATTGTAGCTTTTCATCTAGTGAGGCTCCTCCCCTGAAGTGGAGCACGGACCTCCCACAGGAAAGCCAACTGCTTTTCTTAGAGCCCTAGTGCTAAGTAATGCTGTTTTTATACTTTACTTGAGAACAAAGAAAGAAAAGGGGCAGCCAGAGCGTCTGTGATCACTCCTTCCCGAAAACTGCACCTTCTCAACAACAATATACACCGAGACCCTTTAAAATATATACACCATTTAAAACAGCTGTTCCTCCTTCAAAAAATATTTATTGAATGCCTCTGTGCGAGAGGCACTATTCTGTGTTTAGGATGTCTCAAAGATCAAACAAGGATTCCTACCCTCAGGGAGCTTACCATCGAACTCTTTTAAAAGGCATTATTTTGCATCCAATTAAGGCTTAATTATGAAAGAATTGAGTAGACCAGGGATTGTGCCACTTCAAATCCCTAGAAAGGATCAGGCAGGCAAGATAAATGCATGGAGCAGAGCAGTTATACACATGAAGTGGAGGGCAGACAAGGTCCTGTCTAAAAATTCCAGGCAACACTACATCAAGGAACGCATACCTACCTGGTGCTATCATTTCTGATTTTTCAAGTACCAAATATAGATTTTTAAAACTTTAAAAATGTAAGCAACTCAGTAAGTCAAGTATGCTTATGGGCCATATTAGCCCACCAGCCACCACTTTGCAGTATCTAGTCAAAACCAATCACCAGGTATAGATCCATCCTTAAATTCTTTTGAGGAATGTGTGGAATTTAGATTAACTGGGGTCTGAAAAATGTGGCCAGAGGTCTTCCCCTTACACAGCATCAATCTGAAGCCTGGTTGATCCTAAGTGATCTTTAGGGCATATTATAATTCTTGAAAATAGTCATAGATGTCACTCCCAAAAAGTCAAAAGACAATTTTAGTGCAATTAGGAAAAAATAATCAAACACATGTAATTTTTTTTTTTTAAAGAACCCAAGTAGAAAATATCCAGAACATTAAATGTTCCTTCAAGTACTTACCCTAGTTTGGGATTCACAACCACTGCAGCTGGTTGATCTAGTTGGGTGGTAATCAGCCACTTTCTGTACCTCCCGTCAAGTTTAGCCACCTCAATCCGTTGACTCCTGGCATCTGACCAGTAAATATGCCTGAATTTAGAGGGACACTGTTAAACAAGCAAAAAGTCTAGACTGGTCACTTCTAGGGGTTCTGAGGGAGAGAACATTTAATTTGGAAATCCTGGATGTCACGACAGCTACTCAGATGCTAGTGACCTGGGCAAAGTCTCCCCTTCTAGGGTTTGCTAAGGGGACATCTGGCTGAGGGACCCCACAGGCCCACGAATCCATGCACCAGGCCTCTAGTATAAAGTAAATAATATTTATAGGACACATTGGTGTAAGCAGAGGTGGTTGCTGGAGCTAGAGCAAACCTAGGCATTCCCCAGCTGCATCAGTAGCTGAGCATACCCATATTCGGGTCCAGCTTAACTCATGTGCCCAGGAGAACAGGAAGGAGCTCTGACCAGGTAAATAGAATGGGCAGGAAGGGAATGTATGCTAACCTTACCTTCCAACCCAGTCCACTGCTAATCCATCTGGCTGCATTATGTATTTCAGGCCAAGGTCAATTACTTGCACATGGTTGTTACTGCCAGATTCAAAGTTGGGGATATAGGCACGTTTGATAGCACCAAAATTAGAGCCATGCCCTAGAACAGTGTAATATATGACACCTGCAGAGGCAAGACACACAAGTCAGTTTCATCTTAGGAACATCAGGTAAGAGAGGACCTGGGGTCTACTTAGATGAAGTACTGTTCATTTACTGACATCTATACCTCCTCACTATTCCTATATTAGTAATAACTCAATTAAACCCATATGATCAAACCTCAAAACCTCTCATACTTAAATAGCTATTAGCTACACATGCTTCAATTGATAACACTGATACAGACTTGTTTTTATTTAAAGGTAATTCATTAAAATATATTTCAGTAAAGAGCCTATATACTCTCATTAGGATCAAGGTCTAATTTCCAAAATAGAACATATAGATAAACCAGGGGCAGGCTGTTCAGAGTCTGAAATCATACAAAGTAACAGTGACAATCAAGGAGCCATGCAGATGTGAAGTCTTATTTTGTGTACAGACTAAAAGATAGCAGGCAGCAGGCATTTGAAAAGCATAGGACAATTGTATATACTAGTATTTCCTAGGTATATACTAGTCTTAAAAAGCTTATTGTATTGCATAACTGTGTGGAAACACAATAACAAATCATACATTGCCCAGTCATTGATAGTTTGCAAAGCATCTTCATATCTATGATTTCATTTGATCTTCAACACAACTCTCAGAGGCAGACAGGCAGAATGAGATTTCTGCTCTTACTTTACAAATAAGAAATGGCGATCCAGAGAACTGTTAAAATTATTTAAGGTCACAAAGCTAGTAGATAAGGGAGACAGGCATAATAGGCATGTTTCCTGACTGCCGCCCCATGACCATGTCTCACACACCATTCAGAAACATGAAAGGCTCCCCATTAAGCATTATTCAATTTTAAATTCATTAAACTAGGCTTTTTGAGCACCCACCATGTATACTTTACTAGATGTTTGGTCAGGTGCTAGGCATGTAGACATCAATTAGATTCAACCTCTGGTTCCAAAGAGCACATGGTTAAGAAAGACGTTGGGAGAAAACTATGTGGACAAATAACTATAACTCAATGTAACCCGTGCTTTAGGAAAATGTATAAAATGTTACTGGCTCATGGGGTGACCAACAACAAGACTGTGCCAGGAGGAATTACAGAAGAGGAGGTGACATCTGAATTGAGTCTTTGAAGTTTCAATAGAAATCTTCCAAGTGTACAACAGGGGAAGAACAAGATCTGTGTGAGCAAAGACAAGGTGATATTAAACAAAGGTCTATGAATGGTCCTGAAAGGATAATCCCCAGGGATGGGAAAAGGTTCAGTGAGAACTTGGGAAAGGTAGCTGGGACCCAAGGCCATGCTAAGGTATCTGGATAGAAGGTATCCATGCTGGATAGAATAAGGTTCTGCTTCCACTCACACAACAAAATTGACTCATTACAAATAAATCTCTGAAGTTCAACACATTATAAGTCAATTAATTAACATCATTGACAAATGCCCAAGTTCATACTCACTGAGAGCCATGCCCTCGGGATCCCAGTCATAATCAATAGCCTGAATACGTTCTTGTTCTTCAAGATAATCCGCATACTTTTCAGATGAGAGATTATATTTTCGAATTCGCACGTTTTCAGGAAGTAGCAACAAAGGGGGGTCACCTAAAAACCAATGAAGATCTGCTTTATCGGTTTGTTATCTACCTGAACTTTTTATATATATAAAGTAGGCTATAAAATAGCAGGTATCCTTGCCCCTTAAAAAAAACAAACATGGTTTTATAGGAATCTATCTCCTATAGAGCTATCTATCCAACTGGGTTGCAAAATCTATGACTGCGGGCATTTTTATCTCCATTCAGGGGGAAAGCTAGCATTTCTATTAGGGGCATTATCCATTCTTTATTCTTTGTCCTCACTGGACAACAGTTTAGAGCAAGGCAAGACTGAGACTCCCTAGAAAGTGTCCTCTTTTCCACTATTCTTTTTCTTTATTCACCAGCAATAAAACAGACAAGATGGCAGACATTCAGTCTCACAGAAGAAATACAATTATGTATAATGTATAGTCTTACTAAAAGTTTACCAGAAAGTCCTCATTCATAACTCTTTACTGACAGATTTTATGATTCTTTTAACAAGTAATCAGTCCATGACTCAATTTAGCTCCTAGCTAATGACAAAAAACAGCTTGTTCTTGATTTAAATTTTTGTTTTTACCTAAAGCAGCTGATCCTGAGTTGCAGTGTCTAAATTTTTTTATTTTATATACTTGCCTAATGTCAATCAAATTTAATTTAAGTAACTTATGGAAGTTTATTTTATAAATTTCCTATCTTGACATTATGTTTTATATGAATATTCTAATTTATTTCAGTCATCTCCTTAAAAGATTGAACCACTTTTTAAAGTTGCTGCTTAATTACCAGACTGACTGTTCAAATTCCTTTGCCCTAGTTTTCATTCAGTATCAAAAATGTTCAGAGGGTACAACATTTAAGTATGGTAGTCAAATGTATGCAATAAAAGCCCAACTTGTATGAAGAAATTAAACAGTCATTTTACCTTTGATTTTCAAAGTAAAATGTCACTTTTTTATCAAATTCCTTAAACCTTAGTACCAACTTTAAATTCAAATCCATAAGATCATGAAATTCTATACCCCTTAAATGGTATATGCTGATTTCAATCAGACCCTTGGAAATTTGGACTATAATATTTCTAACCTAACAATCTTTCTCTTTTGTACATTTCTATCTAGTACTTGTTACTGCTTTTTGTAAGACTGATTCTCAGATACTTGAATTAACTAAAATGCAGAAGTAATGATTGAAATTTTGAATGTGCCAGGTTTTCTGGCACGTTCTTTCTGTCTGTCATCACTAGTCCATGAACAATAAAAAAGGGATATGTCAACAAGGTGTCTTTGATGTTCCTCAATTGAATGTGACTTTTTTTGTGATCCATCTTGAATTACAGGGCCTCAAACATTGATCTCAGTGGAGTGGAAGTTGGAGAGCTTCATTAATTCCCTTATATTATTGACCATCGTAGAAGAATGCTTTTATTGTTTGAATCTTCTGGAAGGTGATATCTTTTCTACCTTCTGAAGTTTTTATCAAGGTGGACAAGAGCCTAAGTCCAGAATAAAAAGCAACACCTGACTCTTGCTTGAATCCCTAATTATTTGTTGGGAAATTGTAATTTCTGTTTTAATTTGGGAGGGAGGAACGAGGAGAAGAGACAAAATGGGTGTTGATGATAAGTCACCGATGAATTAAAAATAAGACTTTAAGTCTCAAGTTTATTTTCTGGTCTATTGTAGTCATCAGCATTTATTTCTCTGAGAGTCAATGAATCCTGACATGAACCCATCATACCATCAGCTTCACACCGATTTCCATGGATGCCACTAAAGAACCTGAAGCCTTCGGCACAGTAACATTCATAACTTCCTTTAGTATTTTGGCAGTGCTGTGGACACGTCGCGAATTGCTCACACTCGTTGATGTCTGTGGGCAAAATAAAACCAAATATGCAACATCTGCTCCCATCCATTCTTTAGCAATCCTGCTTTTGTTTAAATCCATATTCACAAACAATGAGGACTGAAAAGACTGCAGATGAAAACAAGCAGATACCAATGTTTGTAGAACACTTTCCATATTTCTCCTCCTATTTAATCACCCAGAAAGACTCTATGAGGTATGGATTGTTATTAAACCCAAAGTCTCACAGCTGATAAGCAATGAAGACAGGGTTTAAACTGAAGCAGAACAAACGTTTCCCTTTGGGGAAGGAGATGTTGTCATCACCACTTAACCCTTCTGCCAACCAGCTTCAGAAATGAGAGTAACTGATTTGGTTTTTCAATTGAGTTCTTAAACTTCAGCTTCCAAAATAACTCTTCCAGTCATCCGAGTATGGCACTTCATGTGTAAGAAACAATAAATTCAAAAGAAACTTAAAATCATCCTCATAACTTCATAGCTTGAAGAGCTATCTTCTGACTATAACTTTAAACTCATTCATGTCTGACATAAGTGGGTGTGTAATATATACCGATTTAAGATAAAAATTAAGACTTGTGCTTGTTAAAATAACTTGATTTCACATAGTAATATGATAAACAGCCATCGTTACTGAAGCATTCATAAGTCATATCAATTTCACAGATATTACTGAGGATGAGCTATCTGCCTAACACCCTGCTGGGCACTGATAAGATAATATAGAAAAAAAGCACTTGGATCCTTGAATTTTTGTGTGTTTTCTCACAACCCAAACATTTAATGAGGAAAATACATCTTGATATTTGTCATCTAAAGCTACATATATTTAATTACTTTATAACATATAACCAGATTGAGAACGGATCATCATCCCTAACAGTAAAATTATTGGTGCACCTGAGTACTTTAATGAGCTAGAACAATGAGTTTAGTCCCATTCAGGGAATTAAATACTGGTTTTATAATGGAGAATGAGTGAAGAACATAAAAAGGATAAGGTTCTCCTAATAGGAATTGGAGGAAATATATTCTACCATCACAGGAGTTTCTGTCTGAAATACTGGCTTTGAACCCAGGTCTACAGGAGCAGATAAATCCTCCTTCACTTAATTGAGTACAATTTTGTTCACATAGATTTTCAGCACATGATCTTTCTTTTCCTTTATCTGAAAAACAAAATCACAATATTACAAATGTAAGATATAAATCAGACCAATCACAACTATTCATTGCTAAGTAAATGTTAGCCAGAGCACAATAAAATACATATGTTAGTCATATGTATGCTAATAGAACAATTATTTGGTATACATGGAGAGGAATTTTGCAATATGTATATATAAAGAATTTCAAAATATTCATACTTTTACCCAGTTATTCCACATTAATAAAATTTTCTCCCAAGAAAGAAAAACATATGCACTATGATTTATGTTTAAGGATTACAATATTATTTATAATGAGAAAATTTTGAAGGCAACTTGAATGTCCATTTAACAGTAGGGAATAAATTATGGTGTACTGTATTTTATCAAATCTAAGGTACCTCAAGTGTATCATTATTTTATGCAACACTAAAATAGAAAAGATCTGGTTCTTACACTATGGCATGTTATCAATTGTAAGATGCATCCTGGTTTCAGAGATATTAACAGTGAAATTAAACATGCATTTTAGAATCAATGTTTATTACTTATGATTATCTACAAAATGGATTGCAATGTAATCATTAAAATTTATGGTTTCAAATGATACTTTTGACCTGGGAAATATCTATAGTAAAAATGGAGAAAAACATTGTAATATTATTTAGTATAAAATTTTTCTTTAAAATTTTTAAATATTAAGAAATGCTTTTTTGCACATGTACATAAAAGTACAATAAATTTGGAGATTAGTTCTCTCTTAATGATGTGATTCACGTGATTTTTATTTTTGATCGTTAATATATTTTCTGGATTTTATAACTTTCATAGTAAAAATAATCATCTAATAGTTTATCTTTGTAGGGCCCATATGAATGACTCAGTATTCCTGCTGTTCTGGGGCCCAGATCCTTCAGGATAGCCTTTTAATAGTTAGGACTCTACTCAGGACACTTTGTTGCTGATCATTGTCCCCAGTTCTTGTCTCTGCAAGTATCTATCCAAGCTATCTGGCGTTCATTCTTGTCATTCTTATCAGCTTGCTTGTTTTATCCAGAGTCTTCATTACAGGGAAGCCGACAAAGATAAACAGAGTGATAATGGGGGGTGTGGGGGTTTGGGATGGGAAAGGTGGTTTTCTCTATAAAGGATTCAAGTTTCATCTACTTCTGAAATGAAATGTGTCTTCATCACAGGCTTAATATTTTAGTCAAAGAGACTGTGGTATCTCCTAGCTCAATTCTTTCAAATACAAATAGGTTTTTAAAAATGTATCTTTATTGTTGAAAGTATTACAGATGACCCCTTTTCTTTCACCATTGACCCCCCCTCCATCCCATCTCTCCCTCCCTACCCCCAAGCCTTCACCACACTATTGCCTGTGTGGATGGGATACGCATATATGCATATAAGTGCTTTGGTTAATCTCACTCTACCTTCTTCTTCCCCAGCCCCCACCCCTTCACCTGCCCTCTGAGATTCATCAGTCTGTTCTATGCTTCCATGTCTCTGGATCTATTTTGTTCATCAGCTTATTTTGTTCATTAGATTTTATATATGAGTGAGATCATGTGATATTTGTCTTTCTTTGATTTGCTTAATTCACTTAGCATAATACTCTCCAGTCCCGTCATGCTGTCTCAACGCGTAAGAGGTTCCTCTTTTATAGAGCTGCATAGTATTCCATAGTACAAATGCACAGCATCTTTTTTATCCATTCAAGTAGATTTTTCTCTGTCTTTTACAGTAGGCAAAGAGCTGAACTTCATCATTTCTCAGAGTCCCTTAGGGTACAGTGACTATATATGTGGTTTAAATAAATTAAAATCCTGGAGTTTCAAAAAAGAAAAATAGCCACAAAATAAAGTACAATGCATTCAATGGAATGCTGCCCTTGGAGTTCATACTTCAAAGCTGTACACATGAAAGCCTTATAATAAAGTCTGAACTCTTACTAACTACACATTGATAAATAAGTCTTTTCTATTTCCTCTGCAGTCAGCTTTAGTACTTTCTATCTTTCCAAGAATTTGTCCATTTAACCCAAGTTGTTGAATTGGTTGACATGAAGTTTCTCACATTATTCCCTTATTATCTTTTAAATTTCTGTAAAACAGGTACTGATGCCTCCTCTACATTACTTGATAAATGTGACCTTTTTTTATTAACATAGATACCCTGGACCCCATCACATAAACCAATTCTCATGTGCATTATTAGACTGTCATCTCCTCCCAGCTCCAAAATCTGTATGTGATTAAGGGCTCCAGGAGGTTAAAAAATTTCCAAACCAATTTCTGCCTTGCAAATCTTGTCATGTTCATGCTTTTTAAATGTACATAATCAAATACTTCACTATTAAAAAAAACAAAAACTCCAAACCCCACTGAGAAAGTACATGAAATAAAGGGCAAGTCAACTTCATATGGCTGATTACCCATCCCCCTTTGCTCTACATAGGAGCAAAGCTGCCAATAAGTCTCTGGGATGCCTTAGGAAAAAGTGGTTAAAGCCCAAGAAGTTGAAAAGCATGGTCACAAAGGTGACTAAGGCACGGGCTCCTAGAGTTTGAAGAACTCCTCCTTTTTCCTCTAAAGAAACCAAGCTGGTTTGGCTCACTGGAGAGAGCATCGGCCTGTAGACTAAAGGGTCCAGGTTCCAGTCCAGTCAAGGGCATTAACCTCAGTTACAGACCCCCGACCCTGGTTGGGGTCAATTGATGTCTCTCTTATATCGGTGTTTCTCTCTGTCTCTCCCTTCCCTTCCACTCTCTCTAAAAAATATCAGTGGAAGATAAGGATTTAAAAAAGGAAAAAGAAAAAGAAACCAAGGCCTGAAGAAGTCAGTAGTTGCCCAAAAGGGTACAGCGAGTGGCAGAGGAACTAAAGGGCAGCTCTCCTAGCCTGGAGTCACAGAACTGTTCAGGTTCTGCCTCTGTCACTCTATGTGACTTGAAGCACGTTACTTACACTCTCTGAGCCTTATTATATAGAGAGACATAATAGCAGCGACCAAATGGGGCTAACATGAGTGACAAATTAAACAATACATGTGAAAGCACTTCCTAAAACTATAAAGGACTACAAAAGTGTGAATTATTGACATAACATTCCAATAACATCTCCATGACAATATTGAGATAGAACCATCCCTTGATTGTGTTCGCCATCTTTTTCTCACACAAACTTCTCCCTCTACTTAAAAAAAAAATGGTCTCCTGGGACATTCTCATCTTTACCAAAGGTGCCAGGATACTGCATTTGGCTTAAAATGAAAAAAAATGTGAAGACAAAGAAAATATGCAGCTGAGAGGCACCCAGTGAACTGAGAAGAAGTACTCTGCAGCCCTAGCTGGTTTGGCTCAATGGATAGAGCTTCATAGCCAGCGGACTGAAGGGTCCCAAGTTCGATTCTGATCAAGGGTATATGCCTGGGTGGCAGGCTCAATCCCTAGTAGGGGGTGTGCAGGAGGCAGCCAATTGAAAACCCTGTCATCATTGATATTTCTATTTCTCTTTCCCTCTCCCTTTCTGAAATCAATAAAAAAAAAAGAAAAATGTAGTAGTCTGCAGATAGGTAGATCGGACAAAGTCACTTAAAGAGAAACATCTACTTTATGTTATTCATGCTTTCACTAGGTAAACCTGAATTGACACAATGAAATGTAAAAACAAGTCTTTACTTACTGCATCCTGTTTCATCAGACTGGTCACCACAGTCGTCAACATCATCGCATGCAAGGTGCTGTGAAATGCATTGCTTGTTGCTGCACTTAAATTCATCTTCTGCACAAGGTCTCGGGGTCGGACCTACACCTGTAATTTAAGAACAAATTAAAGTCAGAACTTTTTCTTCTGTGAGACAAGAGGCTTCCCTCTGTGGCAGGGACAGTGGCTACTCACCAGTAACCTCGTGCTTCCCAGCATTTCCCAGTCTCCTTTGCAATTATGTTAGGACCATGTGACTAGTTTTGGTCAATAGATTCTGAGTTGGAAGTGACATGGGTCATCCTGGGCTGAAGCAATTAAAAGCTCATGTGCCCTCCACCCCCGGACCCTTTGGCGACCCTGAACGCCATGTGTTTGAGGAGGCCTCAACAAAACATCAACTACCTGGTCTCGGCTTCACAATCAGGAGGCTAGCAAGGAGGATACTGATGTTGGAGGCAGGAGAGATGGAGACATGGGTTATGCAATGGCAAAGCATTAGTAAGGCTGTCACCCTGGAAACATTGGAAAGCAGACCATATGCCAGCTGTACTTGTCAGTCTCGGGCAAGAACACTGCTTGCCATTACATGAGTCTGGCAAGGCAGCATAAGAAAGAAATAAGCTCAGGGAAGAAAGTGGTTGACTTACAAGCAGAATTGAAAGAAAGAAAAGTCCAGAAATTTGGAGTATGGGAAAAGCTGATTGCTTTTATATCCCAAACAGTAAGAGTCTAAAGTTTAAAAAGCCTTGAGACACAAAGGCCCAGTAAAACCTTGGTTGGATGAAATGACTGCCCATTCATTTTTCACAATGGCCTGAAAGGAACTGACAAACAGTTCAGGTGAAGGTTCAAGAGGAAAACAAAGCAAAGAAACAAAGCAGATTCAAAAACTATGTCTCATAAGAAACACTGGGTGAGGTTATTGGCAAATACTGGTAGACCCAAATCCTGCTCAGTTTCGGAGAGAAATACATGACCAAATAAAACAAAATACCGTGATTGTGAATCTTAAAAAGCTTTTGGGCCCTGAACCTTCTATAACCAGGGAATGGGCTGAGAAAGCTGTGCAACCCCTAAGGAGAGCATATTCCCACTCCCTCTTCCTTTGAAAAGGACAATAGACAAGAAAACCCTCCCAAAGGGTGGAGGTAGAGTCAGTAAGAAGCAGTGGACACAGGTGCTCCTTCCAGAGCACAGCTATGATTCATCAATTACCCTCCTTCACTCCCATAGTGGGAGCCCTCATAATGTCCTCAGAGGGTAATCAAGGCATTTGCTCTCCAAGTCAGTGTGCTTTTGAAAGTGAAAGGGTCACTCTCAATAATTCCACGAGGACAACAGGCATAAATCAGGATGGTCCTGGGCCAAAGTGTCACCTTAGCCCAGTGGCTTTTCAGAATTCTTAGGACTGGCAACTATAATGAGTCTCTAATCTTTCTTCCCCATTGTGAATATTTATTTCTATTATGCTACCCCTGTTCTAGCATTGTCTATTGGGGGGAAGGTAGAGGGGGTACAAATAAAGTTGGTCTATTGGTTTATGGGTCTCTAGACCAAAAGGAATCATACCCAGAATTGGTGGCATGACTACTGCCCAGTACCCAGAGCTGCTGGATTTCAGTTATTGATGGGACCATAAGTTATGTCCCTTGGGGAGAGGTTAAGGGTGTTCTCCATGTACAGGAAGACAAGCAAAAAGTGATTTTTAGAGGCACAAGGACACATTATGGTAGAAATAATTGGTGTTCACTAAATATCCATGCACTTCCTTGTGTTTCCCAGTCTCCTTTGCAGTTCCAGCCAAAGGAATGTGAACACAAGAGATGTCTGTCGCTTCCAGGCACAGGAAACTAAGAACCTATGTGCCTCCTCTACTTCTCTCTCTCTTGTCCCAGCAACCAGATGGCATAATTACTGGATGAAGGAGGGTTGCCTGACCTTCATCAAACTTTACATGAGTGAAAAACAACCCCCTGCTATTTGAAGCCATTGAAATGTTGCCTGGAGTGATGGCTAGCAGTGATTCCTCTGACTGATGTCCTGCTCCTTGGGGAGAATAAGTATTTACTACCTCTTCTTTCCACTCTTGGACTTGACCACATGCTACAAATGCCTTGCTCCATTAAAAAAATGACATTTGTAGCCCTAACCAGTTTGGCTCAGTGGATGGAGCATTGTCCTGCGAACTGAAGGGTCCCGGGTTCGATTCCAGTAGGGGGCATGTACCTTGGTTGCAGGCACATCCCCAGTAGGGGGTGTGCAGGAGGCAGCTGATCGATGTTTCTCTCTCATTGATGTTTTTAACTCTCTATCCTTCTCCCTTCGTCTTTGTAAAAATTCAATAAAATGTATTTTTTTTTTAAATGACATTTGTAGTAGGTGAAGTGGGACAGGAAAAGTGATCAAATTGTAAAAAAAAAAATGTTTTAGCTTCAAGTTTTCATTCTTTTGTGTTATGCCTCAGATAAACATGTCAACAATGTTATAACCACAAGTTCATCTTTACTGAAAAGAGGGAGAACAAGTGAACTTGGTAATAGTGTCAGAGTCCTCTCTAATACACAGCTTTCTCTGGGATGCAAGCTGGCCATGAGCATTCTAAGGTTACATTAATACAAAAGCTGAAAAATAGAAAAATTAGGCATTTATATAAATTTTCCCAGAAGATACTTTTTTAGGGAAAAAGTAACTAGAGTCAGGGGAAATAATTTTCTTACTGACTTTTTCCTAGATAAATTAAGTTGCCCAGATAATTAATCAACTCTCCTGTTCAATGGATAGATTTTAAAACATTCTCAAAATGTAAACGCACAGATTTTTCAATATTAAAAACATTAAATTCAGCCAGTTTGAAAGTTCTATCTTAAAACAATCCATAATTTTTCTCTTCTGAGCAATAAATTTTCATTTTAAAGAATATTAGACAATTGCCATATTTCACACAGTCTTTTCAGCTTTGCATTGATAAGTTCATAGTCATAGATTAACAATTAATAACTCTAGCCTGAGAGTGACCGAGCCTCATCTTTAAAAACAAATAAATCATTAATCTGTGAAGTGTGATTGCAGACAATTTTGGGTCCCTTTCTTCTGACTTACAGTTTTCCGCTTTCTCATCACTTCCATCTCCACAGTCATCCATATGGTTGCACATCTCGTGACTATAAATACAGCGATTGTTGTCACACCGGAAACGGTGTGGTGACTCACAGGGAACACTCACTAAAAAAAAAAAAAAAAAAGGCATAAATATACAGGTTAAGAGTAGAACATAATATCAATTTCTATAAAATGCCCCTATGTCTGCACCACACTTGCTTGATTCAGCCATTCATTTGTTCATTCAATTCACCATTACACAAATACTGGTATATCTTGAGTATCTGGTATACACCACAGTGCTGTGCTAGACATCAGCATCAATGGGAAACAAGAAAGCCACAGTCCTTGTCCTCATGGAACTTTCACTCTAGCAGAGAAATGGACTCTACAAATTAACCATTCAACTACAACTGTGATAGATCCACAAAGGAGATATGCTATGAAAGCATCTACTGGGGGTACTTGGTATATCTTGGGGATAAGGGGTCAGAAGAGGCATTCACAAGGGAAGAGTCTGGGCCAGAAAAGAGCATGGTAGCTTTGGGGACTGAATAAAAGGTCTCTGTGGATGGAGCACAGAGTGAGGACAGTAGTGGACATGCATGAGCTCTTAGCCTCAATCAAGAGGCCATTGCTTGTCCCTCTGACATCAGTTGTCACTGAGCCTCCAGAGATGAAGTTTTACACTATGGTGGACCCACCTTCCTAAATTCCCTCATTGACTACATTTAAAGTTGTTATCTCACATTCTAACACGGACTCATTTTGTTATCCAGAGTCAGACCACCAGCTAGTGCTGGTGCACCTATGCAGAACCCAAGGGTAGAACCCAGGTCCCTTACTTATTTGGTACAGGAGCATGGTCCTCTATGCATGTACCAGCAAGTCAGTGAACTCAACATACATGTGTGTTCTCCTTTCACATGGAGGTCTTGGGCTGTTTGATTCCCTTCTTCCTTTGTACCACACACAGGGAGCAAGAGGAGAGACTTACAATGATGTTGGTTATGGGGGCGGGAGAGGGAGGTCAGATCCAAGAGCTGGTTCTTGGAAGTACAGTTAATAGAATTATTTGCTATGAAAAGCAAGTGCAACACAATAAAATAGCGTTGGTCATTTTTTAATGTGGCTGTGTCTCCACCTCTCCAAAGTGTAATTTTACTAGCTACGGGCACTTTATCTTATAGAGGGAAGCAACTTCCTAAGTACTTCTTCTTGTTTTTGAAGATTCATTAAGTTAAAACAAAACAAAACATGGTTAGTTACTAACAAGAAAAGAGATGGTGCCCACCCAGTGTGGCTCAGTGGTTGAGCATCAACCTGTGAACAGGGAGGTCAGGGTTCAATTTCCCAGTCAGGGCACATGCCCAGGTTGCGAGGTTAATCCCCAGAATGGGGCATGCAGGAGGCAGCCGATCAGTGATTCACTTTCCTCATTGATGTTTCTATCTCTCTGTCCCTCTCCCTTCCTCTCTGAAATAAATTTTTTTTAAAAAAAAAAAGAGGGGAAAAAGGTGGCAAGAAAAATGTAGGGATGCCACTGCGAAAATATAATGTATGTTAATTACAGTTCTCTAAAGGAAAGGAAATATTCTGATACATCATTTTCCAGAGTCAAATCCCTGGGCTAAAAATGAATAGTGATGGGTCTAAGAAACCAAAGGAAAAGACTATGTGAACTCCAGAAGCAAAGAGCAGTGGAGTCAGGCTAGGAGCTAATCAATAGTTTCAGCAGGAGTGTTTCTGGGGGTGCCTTCTCCTGTGCTAAAGGCTTTTACTTACAAAAAATTCTTAATCCTAACCTCGCTTCAGAATCATTTGTAGGGCTTATTATTTGCAGAGATTGGTAGGTCCTACTGTCAGAGACTGGGTGAGGCAGGTCTGGGGTGGGCCCATGACTTTGCATTGCTAACATGTTCCCAAGAGATTACTCTCCCAGTATAGGGAGGTAATTTTGAGAACTACTGTCTTAGAGTCTCTCCAGTGACTCCAAACATGTAGCAAAATGATTTTAAAACACCTGTTTTCATTTACTTTGTTAAAATCAGTAGTTCTCAACAAGGGGATTACATTAAATGCTAAGGAGCTTTAAAATACACATCTGCCCAAGCTCCATCCTTAGACATTCTAGTTCATTAGGTCCAAGCCTGGGGTGGAGCCAGAGCATGTGATTTTAAAACACTTCTTCCCAAGTGATTCTGATGTGAAGCCAAACTGAGATTCACTGGTTTAAAACATGAATATGCATCATACAACAGAAGGGAATTAGATGCTCTTGAACTATTATGCAGGAAAGTGACTTTAAAGATGAACTAGTCTTAAAATCACCTACTGTGTTCTATGAAGCTCTAAGGGTTTGGAAGAGATGCTTTGAGGGGCACCGAAAGTAGCATGGAGTAGAAGAGGTACAATACCCCTAGCAGACTCCAGCTACAACAGATCTGCTTCCAGTTATGCACAACGGGTTTCTAACTAAGACTTCCTTAGAAGAAATTGTGTTTTAAGGCCATGAAGTGTTTAAAACCATGGATGTTTGCACAACTTTCTCATGTTCCCAGGAGAGAACTAAGCAGGGAAGCCAAGTGAAATCACAGTGAAGCAGATCATGTGTCCCGTACTCAAAATTATACAATTGCCTCCAGGAGCACATATTCCACATCAGAAACAGGTTTTGCCAGACAATACTACTCCCTCTTACAGCACAAATGAAGTTCTTCATCGGAACCATCGCCACAGTCGTTGTCACCATCACATATCCAAAATGGCTGAATACAGACGTGATTTTTACATTCAAACATAACAGCTGGGCAGTATGTACCATTGGGAAAGCGAGTAGCTGTTGGTGGGAAGACACATATTCAAATTATTAGGAGTTACTAGCTTTGGAAAGTTGACCTTCTATTGCTCTTTTAGCTCTTTCCATTATCATCTGCTCTTCCTTACTCATACAGATGTACTGTGGCCTTGAAATGCCTGAAATTCTGATGAAATCTTTCTGAAGGACAGTTGTCCAGCCCAATTTCCAATGACATGAGTCATTCTGTGGCTAGCACTGGACTTTTTCTTTAGAGGCAAGGGCAGAACTTCAGCTCTACCCCTGAAGCATTTATGTAGTTAGTCTCTTTGAAAGGTTTTATGACAACCTCATTATCAACAATATATATCACAAATATTCATCAACAGTTATTGTTTATTCAGTGATATGTTAAGAGTAAAATGTGAATGATCAATCATTATTGACATTGCATTTTAAATAACTTTTCATATGCTATCATGCAATTCAGAAAAATTTTAACACCGTAAATTCAGTAATCCAAGTGCTCTATACCCGTTTAGTCATTGTTCAAATATTCTTTTTTATTTTTTACCTGCAATTTTTTTACCCAATTAATGATTTGTATAATAGCTGGTAATTACAAATACCTTTGGTAGCACAGATACTTAATATATTCTTTATTTAAAATAGTATTAATGCCTTAAATGACTACTGTGAATATACATGGATATGGGGATTCAAATCCCAGGTGAACTGATAATTATCACTGAGTGCTGAGTAGAAAATACCTATGTCCTTTTAATCTAAGAAGTGGTGGCTGAGGAAGAGGTAGGGTCTAACTGTTATAACTGTACAATCCACATAAGCAGTGCCACAGGTGCAGAGGAACTTACGACAAACAGCTTCATCAGAGGCATCCAAACAGTCACTGATTCCATCACACCTCAAATCGTCCGGCACACAGTGTCCACTCTTACACTGAAAGTATCCTGGATGGCAGGTCCGCATCTCTGAAGAGAAAAGACTGTCATTCCCAGAGGCCTTGGGATTCTCAGACAGGTATTAGCTCCAGGGGAAGTAGTAAGAACTCAATCCATACCCTGTCACTGGCTCTCAGCAAACCCACAGTTTCCAGTTAGAATAAACAATGAATAATCTCTCAAAAGCCACAGCGCCCCCATTCAAGGGATGGAGATGGAAGTACCTATTTCTCTTCTATCTCTTAAGTTTTTCCTCATCAATCTAAATTCCCCAACTTTTAATGCTGACTTTTCTTAGACCCAACCCTTATTCGGTAAAGAGCCATGAAAATTACGTGGGGTTTCTGATTCCTATTCCAATGCTCTGCTTCCCTTACCGGAGAGCTACAGTACCATTCCCGTTAGGGGCACTTGCTGAGGATAGACCAATGCAGATTAGAGTCTGCTCCTAGGAAATGTTTAAGTTAAAATAAGATTTTTTAAAAGTCTCTTGCTTTCCTCCCTCGCCCC
>PVJC01007832.1:0-23366 GCA_004026665.1 Murina feae
GGAGGAAGGGAGAGAAGAGAAAAAAAGGGGGGCAGGGAACAGGATGAAAATATAGAAAGTAAAGAAGAGATGGCAGGTTTGGAGAAAAGCAAGATAAAAGGTCCATGATGAGAGACCAGTGATGCTATACGGAAACAGAGATCATAATCTCCCAAGCATCTGGAACAGATGCTTTAAGGGAGATATAATTAGATGAGAGATAGATGAGAGAGAGATGTGTGTGGAGGGAAAAGGAGTTGAATTTGAGACACAGCAAGCAAGAAAGGAGACAGAAGAGGAAAAGCTAGAAATGAAGAGGAAGAAGGAGAGGAGATTAGGCAATCATTCCCAAATTTGGATGCATATAACTACCCTGGGGATCTGCCTGAAAGTTCAGGTTCCGGGGCCCGTTCCCAGCCCTATTCTTTCAGCAGCTGTGGAATCTAATGAAAGTCAAAACCGAAAGCTCTCCCTGCATGATGATGCACAGTCAGGCTTGGGAACCTCTGAGCCACGTGCCAAGGGGAAGAGGGCAAAGCAGCAGGGAGCAGGCGGCAGCAGGACTGGTGAGTGCACCGATCCCGGAGGCGGGTTATGGTGCGGCCCGCGCTGACTTCCTTCCAAGAAGACAGCTCATCTTCAAGAACCAGAGTGCTCCTCCCGTTCCCCAACAGCATGCCCTCCAGTGGCTCTGGGAATGGCTGCTGGCGCGGTACACAGGGAACTAGTTTGGAAAGCAGCTTCTTTGGTTGCCAGGGGCAGGGGAATGGCTGGGCCCGCCCCGCCCCGCCCCCACTCTCTTGGCTTGCCAGGGGGCCCTAGTTGGGTTTGGGGTTTGGCCCTCGATTGGCACCGAGAGGTGAGAGAATCTCTCTCCTGTGCTGAGGAACTCGCAGAAGTGGCTCGGTTCAGGTTCAGAAAACGCACAAGGCGGGACCGGCACCATCCACCCTGACAAGCATTTCTGATCGTCATGGTAACAGACGCAGTGGCTGGCGGGGGGCGGGAAGCGCTCGTGCGCTTGGGCCAGGCGTGGGGACCTGCTGACCTCCCCGCCGTCGCTGGGCCCAGATGCAGGAGCGCTGAGGGGGGTGGAGGTGAAGGTTGGGGGGGGGTGGAGGATGAGGGGTGCAGCACAGCCAGCCAGACAGGGAGCACAGCCTCCCAAGCAAGGGAACCAATCCCTTTCGGGGTTAAGTCCACGTGGGCCCAAATTGTGCCTGTTACTATGAAAGGTAAATAGGTTCACTGGTTTTCAGGGAAGAGGCTCCACGCAGAGTGTGGGCTGCGGGAGGCAGTCCCTCTCCAGTGCCAGAGCACACAGGTACCCAATTCACGGGTCTGTTTTTACACCAAGTAAACGGTACATGGAGGGGCTTCAGTCCCCGCATTGGCACTGGGTATTTTACTGACAGTGGCCAATACTGCCTTTGACTTAGTGCCTACCAACTAATATAAAAAGCCTGGCGGTTGGAAAGAAGAGAATTAAGCATGCTTATCACATGGCAATTAACTTGCTTTTTAGAAAGAAAAAAAAGAAAACAACAACAACACACAACAACACATGAGCTAAGTGTCCTGATAAAGTGATTCTGTGAAATTCTACACATGCCAGGAATGTCTCAAACATCATCTTAAAAAATATATAACCGCATATAAAATCATGGTTTCTTCTGCTGTTTCCCAAGCAAGAGGAATATCCATCTTCTCTGAAACCTACTACACCTTTAAAAAAAAAAGAAAACAAAACAAAATACAGAGCACCTTCAGAAAGGACTATAGCTTTTCCTAGAATATAGATTACCTACCATGACAGAGCCAGCCTCACAAACCATGTTAGTAGAAATAAGGTATTGATTAAATACAGTCACAGTAAACACTAAACTTACATTAATATTTCCCACCACTGGCGATTTAACATTTTATCATCCATCAGAGCCTACAGGTCCATGTGTACACACATTCACACAAATTAAACCTTGTCACAGTTAACAGGATTTATATTGCCTTTTTTATATTTGAAGGACAGATTTTTTAAAAGCCCACTATCAATGTTCTAAATATATATATTCCACAATTATCCTTGGTTGTGGTTGCATACATTTTATTAATTCATTATATAGCACAGATTATTTTAAAATGTGATGCTCATTAGGAAATAACGTACTCAAGACAAATCCCTGGCTGGTTCTAACATACTTCTCTTCCTCTCTATGTGCATTTCCCACAGAATTGTGCTCTGTCATATTCATACTCCCCTAAGAGTATTTCTCTTTCCACCAGTCAGACTTGGTCTAAGATCTCCTTACTACCAGGCATATTTGGGAAAGCATCATAATACATTTTACCTGGTGCCATCTTTCCCCACACTCTCCTCCCCATGTGAAATCACCAATCCTTTCCATTAAAGTTGAATTTCCTTGTTTCTGCAGCAGACATTTCTGTTGCTGTTTTGTTTATAAAAAATCTTTACTGTTGAAAGTATTACATATGTCCTCTTTCTTCTCCAGCCAGCTTCCCCACCCCTACCCCTCACCCCAGGCCTCCACCACCCTATTGTCTATGTCCATGGGTTATGCATATATGCATACAAATTCTTTACTTGATCTCCTCCTCCCACCCACCCACCCATCCCTACCTTTCCTCTGAGATTCCTCAGTCTGTTTCTTGTTTCCATGCCTCTCGTCCTATTTTATTTATCAATTTATTTAGTTCATTAGATTCCTTGTTCATTTATTTTGATTTTTAGATTCAATTGTTCATAGATATGTATTTATTGCCATTTTATTGTTCATATTTTTATCTTTTTTTTCCTTTTCTGGCTTTTCTCTAGTTGCTTTTAAGATTCTCTTTGTCTTTAACCTTTGGCATTTTGATTATGGTGTATCTTGGTGTGGGCCTCTTTAGGTTCTTCTTATTTAGGACTCTCTACACTTCCTGAACTTGTAAATCTATTTCTTTCACCAGATATGGGAAGTTTTCTGTCATTATTTCTTCCTATAGGTTTTATATATCTGTCTCTCTTCTCCTTCTGGCACCCCCATAATGTGAATGTTGGTATGCTTGAAGTCCCAGAGGATCCTTACACTATATTCGTATTTTAGGATTATTTTTGCTTTTCTAATTGGGTGTTTTTTGCTTCCTCAAATTCCAATTAATTGATTTGAGGCCTTTCTGTTTTAACCATAATAAGTATATACTTGGTAGGTTAACAGTTCTTCCAGGTTATGTCAATTATAGACTTTTCTTATATATATATATATATTTTTAGTCATTTTTATATGTGAGCATGTTAGAGAAACTACCATGTCAAACTTATTTTTATATTTGTTATAGTAGCTATCACATTAGATAGATAGATAGATAGATAGATAGATAGATAGATAAGCAAATGGATGAATGAATACTAGTGTTGGCATATGTTGGCAAACTCAGCTGCTTAGGAGAACTCCTAGAGCTATTTACTTTCTGGCCTACTCAAATACATCACCTCCCTAATGAAATGAAATGAAATGTGGAGATGTGGTTTGGATCCTGATTCAAACAAATCTATTTCAAAAAAGAAATTTGAATTTGAGGAATGATGGTGGGAAAGATCTGACTATGGACTGCATATTAGATCATACTAAGAAATTATCATCAATTTACGGAAGTATGACAATAGTACTGTGGTTATTTAAAAAAAGAAGTCTTTTCTTAGGGATATACACTAAAATATGTAAAAAGTATGGAATCTGTGATTTACTTTAAAATATCAAAAATTATGATGGAGAAAAGGGCATGACACTAATAATTATTAAGTCTAATATTAATAATGAAGTCTAAGTCTAATCAATTAACTTTTTAGTCATCTCTCTTCATACCACACTTGATAAGAAATAAACTAATCATAAAAATAAAAGTAAGGATATACTTCTGCATGGCAATCACCTGGGGGTGAATTTAAATATTCTGTCTGTCCCTTTCTCAATCACTCTGTGAGACAAGTATCACAATTCAGAGTCAGTAAATCATGGTTCAATCCTGGAGGTAGACAAAAGGCCACCGGAGTCAAAGGAGAAAAATAGCTAGGAAAATACTAAAGCTTTCTTCCAATGTGGATCCCCACTTTGCTGGGAAATAACAATGGCCAATTGGCCCAAAAGAAGTGAAAAAACAATGTTAAATGTAGGCCTATTATTAACTGTGGAATGCAACTTTAAAACCAATTGTATATGTATCAGCTTGTGTTTATATTACACACACATACACACACATATGTATAGTTGGCCATATTACAGATTTCTCCCATCCCCCCTGTACCCCTATGTGCCCAACCCCTTCCATCTGCCCCCCAAGTATTCACCACACTGTTGTCTGTGTCCATAGACTGTTTGTGTTTGTATTTTACAAGTTGTTCTATAAACCGAGAACATTAATCCCATTTTATAAAGGAAGAAACTTAAGTCCAGAGAGTTAACTACATTTATCCTTGACTTGTTTAAAATTATTAAAGAAATAAAAAAATAATTCCCAAGGTTAAGGCAGTAGCGAAATCTCAGAATCAGAGCAAAATTATTCCAACATTCCAATGATTACTTTACAACATATAACTCCTGCCCTCATCGGTTTCCAAATTAGTTGGGTGCAAAACCTTGCCTCATTCTTACCAGCAAGCTATAGGAAAAGGCTATCTCCTTGCTGCAACAGAGACCCAGTTCATGAGTTGTTACTGTCTTTATATAGGTCATCAAATATTTCTGGAGGGCTTTTTAATATGTTTCATTTTAACTCTCCTGATACCGCTGCAGTTAGGTGGGTGGTAAATGCCATATAGTTTTCTCTATAAATCATAAATTCTTATGACAGCAGGGATGTTCTAGGTGGCAGTGGCATCAGAGTAGAAATAATTCTGGAATTGGAGACCCAGATACAGTCTTACTATATCCACATCACCAAAGTCATACAGGATTGCTTTTCTTTTTCAGCCCTCAGGGATTCTAAAAGAGCAAAACCATCAAAGTTAACAGTACTTTGCTTTCCAAATTGATTGAATAGTATCCTGAGCAGTACAGCTGGATCTCAAAAAACTATTTCTGAAGCCTTTGCAATGTTCACAACAACCATAGAAGAGAGTCCTAGTCACCGTATTATGTAATGAAACAAACTCTGCTTGGGTTTGAAGAGATGTGGCCGGTTTGACAATATGTCAATTTCATTTTGTCAAAAAACTATTTAGTTGTTTACAACAAAAGAACTGGTTAGTATCCATCAGCCCTTGTTAGGTAATTATATTGAAAGGAAGTAATTGGATTCCATTAAACAACATTTCACATTTGCAGACATCTTTAAAACAGCAATTATGTTGAAATCAAGCAGATTAATTTAAATTCTTTTAGAGGATTTTATATTTAAAAAATGAGTATTACCCAGATAGGATCATTACTATCTGAATATAAGTTGAGTTATGGGTAGGGTCAAACTCAAGATGACCACTTGAGTAGGAAAGGCTGCGATCAGGCCACCTCCCATCTGTGATAGTGTTGGATAAAGAATGTACTCTCTCTTTGACAGCAGCTCGCAAAGCATAGGATTGGGGCCCTAACAGCCCACCTTCCTTAATTGTCAGTTATGACTCGTTCAACCAAACATATATCAAAACTTCTTCCAGGACCATTCTGCTGCTGATGATGTTTAAATGTCTAGTGTAAGATACAACAACCCTGTAAAGTTACAAATAGGGAGTTGTCTCAGAGTGGGGTTATATTTCCTGTCTGTATTGTTCTATGGTCTGGGAAATAATTCCTGGCTGGCTGAAGAACCTGTTCAAAAACCTAGCTAGCTTCACAAGAAAGGTCCAATCCGATTTTTGGGGTTGTTTTTATATTTACTCTGTTTCAATCTATAAGCCAGTTGGCAAAGTTACATTGCAGTTAGAAAACCATCACTGTATAAATAGGTTAGAACCAGAAGCATTGAAACAAGCTATCGGCACCTTTATACTGAGTGTCCTCTTCATTTTCCAGTCTTGGTAGGTACTTTAGAATTTACAGGTTCATGAATGCCAGAGTTAGCAGAGATATTAGAAATCCTCCCATCCAATTTCCATTCTCTAAATAGAGAAGGTTTGTACTCCTCAAACCACAGAGCAAGTAAATGGCAAAATTAGAATTTAAACATGGACATTTCAACTCTTTGTTTGGATAACATCATTTCATCAAAAATATGATTTGAATTTTGCTCTTAAAAAATTGCAAACAAGGAAATTTAAAAAAAAAAAAGAGGGGGAATGAAAAAAAAAAACTGAGGAGCATTCAGAAACAACTAGAGAGAATTTTATGCAGTATTTAACAGAGCACTTAGTTTTTAGATGAGTAAGAGTTCAAAACAAGGGAGAGAATAATATGAACTTTGGGATTCCCCCTTTAAAAAAATGGACTACCTCCCCAAATATTTTACATGCTCTGGTACTTTGCACAAGTTAATGAAATCGAGTAAGTACCCACTACATGGTTGTTGAATGTGTAGGTGGACATACGGGTCTGCAGATGAATTAGTGAATAATCTGGAAAATGAAAACCGTAATAAAGGAAGTGGGAGTCAACATGGGATAGAATCAAAGGGAGATTGTGGAGGCTAGAGGATACAGAAATGCGCATTAGTTACTTAGGGTCTGTTGAAAAAACAACTGGGCTGACGCAGAAGAATGTGCTAAGAGCTATCAGATGACGCATCCCAGCATCATGCAGCTGAGCATTGCCTATGCCCACGACCTCACCAGGTTATGTTTAGAGTAGTGTTGTAAGTGCAGGGAGAATTGGAGAAACTTGTTAATGAGTCCAGACTCCCACATACAAAATGAGATTGCTGAATGTGTGTGGTAGTTGGTATTCTCTTCTGTTCTCTTTTCTACACAAACAGCAACAGATGGCAGGAGGGGGCCAAGAGGAGTGAGAAATCCAGGAGGGAAGTTGTCCCGTTTTCTCTCCTGCTGGGTCTACTCTAGATGGACACCAGGGAGAGGCAGATTGCAGCAGATCAAGCCTGGCTTTTACAGAGTCTAAAGGCTGACTGGCAACCAGCTCTCTTACTTGCCCATACAAGGGTGCAGGGGTCCTCAAACTTTTTAAACAGGGGGTTAGTTCACTATCCCTCAGACAGTTGGAGGACCGGACTATAGTTTAAAAAAACAAACAAACAAACAAAAAACTATGAACAAATTCCTAGCTCACTGCACATATCTTATTTTAAGCAGGACAGGCAGCGGCGGCAAAAACACCCAGCGTGTGGCCCGCGGGCCGTAGTTTGAGGATGCCTGGTCTAGGGAATGGGGGAAAAGCACTTAATCACCCAAGCCAGCTGGGTTAAGGATGGTGGCTTAGGTTTTCTGTGCCCTGATTTCCTCATGTATTTTGAGGAAATGATAGAATCGCATAGAAACGTAAGAACTCCATGGAATTACTATATTCAAGTATTGTACTTTAGTGCCTGAGGTAGCATAGTCGCTCTGTAAGGTTTGGAAGAGCTGATGAGGATGCTGGTGGACAGTTGTGAAGTGAAGATTTATAACAAGGTGCATTGATGCTTTAAGGAAGCATATCTTTTATTCAAAATCCTCCTTGATCCGACATGGTAGCCATTTGACAGTCCCTTGAACATGGGCATATTTTGGCCTTAGAATCTTGGCACTTGATATTCCATCTAAATGGAATGCATTTCTGTAATACTTATAAAAAAAAAATAAATGGAATGCATTTCTGCAGCTTTAAGTAGCTGCCTCTCACTCATTGCTTAGGTTTCTACTCAAATGTCACCACCTCAAGGAAACCTTGCCTAATCTGAAGTAAAGCAGGCCCCTCCCCTCAATTTCTCTCTGCTGCATGGTTCTATTTTAAATTTCCCTAGTGTATTTGCATCCCCAAATGATTTCCTTAAAAATATGTTTTTAATGATGAGAGAGAGAGAGAGAGAGAGAGAGAGAGAGAGAGAGAGAGAGAGAGAGAGAGAGAGAGATGGATTGGCTGCCTCCTGCAACCCAGGGATGTGTCTTGACCAGGAATCGAACTCAGTGACATTGAGGTGCATGGGATAATGCTCAACCAATTGAGCCACACCAGCCAGAGCCAAAAAATGATCTTATTTATTGTTTGCCTACAAGGCTGCTCAGTCTTGTTCACCACTGGATTCTCTACACCTAGAATATGCTGCATATGTTATACAAGCTCATCAGATATCTGTTAACTACTTACTGGGGAATGAACTGAAAAGAATAGGACCCCAAAGTATATACATTTAAAGTAGTATTTGTTATAGCTTCAAAGGACAAGTTATCCCCTTCCGAAAAGAGAATACTCAAAGCAAACTTGGCACAGAATAACAGTACTAGGTTTTCATGCAAAATTTCTTTCCTTCTTTTTATTTTTTCCTGTCCAGTCTGAGGTGAAAGGCCAATGGATGTGACCAGGTTCTGCAGGAGGCCACCCATTGTCTTCACTCGCAGAAAAGTGTAAACAAGGATCCCAGAACGCTGGTGAACCCTGAGCCAGGCAAGGGCCAGAGCTATGCACCGATTGTTTAGTCGAGACAATGTGGGCTCAAGCTATTTCCTGATCAAATAGTCTCAGAGTAAACCTTTCTAATATTTAATGATCATTCAAACAGTCTGTCTGTGACCGCAATTACCTGCCTAAGAGCTAGATGTGTATCCAAAATTGAATAAAAGGTTGGCAAGGCCTGGGCACGAGTGGAAGTCCTTTCTCTTGCCTTGGGTTTTCCGCCTGGCTCCCAATATTTCCAAAGAGTTATTTCTTGTCTCATCTCTTTCGTTTGCATGCGGCCCCTTCTCCAGATCCCAGGCCCTGAACCATGCGGGACGTGGGTCTACTATAGGTTCCTTCTCTTAAAGGAAAGTCAGAAGTTGAGAAAAGCTACAGCTCTTTTAGATGCCACTTATTTGTCCTCAGCCTGGTGAAATAAAATGTTATTGTCTAAAGTTCAGGCTCCTCCCACTTGTGGGATCTGAAGGGAAGAGAATCTAACACACTATAATAGACTTGTATTTCGTGTGGGTTTAGACCAGTGGCCTGCACATGCGAGATGCCTCATAAGTTCTGCTGGTCCTATTACTTGTAATAAAGGACTTACACACATTGTAGAGATATAGACTGGAGAGTCAACTGTCAACCTTCAGAAAACCAAGATCCAGTAAAGCAGCTGTTCAGCAATGGAAAAGGTCACACTAAGTAGGTGCCTAGCTGTTTCTGCTATAAAATTTGTTCTATCTCCTATATGGCACTTCCTAGTTAAATTAAATATTTTTTAATATTTATATACTGTTATTTTAATTTTAAATTTCTATTTTTTTTGTAATCAAAGGACAATTGAATGGAAAAAATGTAATACACCTCTCTCTCTCTCTCTCTCTCTCTCTCTCTCTCTCTCTCTCTAGCTATTCATGCTGTATTCAAGCAACCTGTTTTACTGTTGAAACTTGTGTTTGTTCCGTTTCAATTGTGCAGAAGGAAACAGATCTGGCACCTTTAGAAATCAAAGATCTATGACTCTACAGGAAAATACACCAGCTTAGGAAAGGGAATTATGAGAAATAGGAAGAAGATATTGTGCTTCTAAAACGTTATTGGGTTGATGATCACCTGGGGATTGTATAAAAATGTAGATTCTGAGTCAGCATATCTGGGATGGAGTCCGAGATCCTACACTTCTTTCAAGCTCTGATTATCTCCAAAGAGTGAGTTATCCTTCTACGCTGCTGGTTCGTGGTGTTCATGGGCCATATTTTTGGGTCATATGGCTTGAGAAATTTAAAAACACACACTTAGGAGCATCTAGTAATTACAGTTATAGTAACACGAAGCCACTACTACTTTATTTAACCAGCAAAATGACCATAAATTCTTCCCATTCAGAGAGGGTGCCTATCTCCACTCCTGGAGTCAGGTTGCCCATGTGGTTCGGTTTGGCCAGCAGGCAACAGCAATTTGCCAGAAGGTGAGACTTGTGCACTGGACCTTGCTCTGTCTTGCAGCTCTTGCATCCCTGTAATCACTACACAAATGCCCAGAGCTAGCTGGCCGGAGGATGCATGGCCACATGCAAGCCTACAGTCAGTCGTCAGTCAGGCCCCAGCCAACAGCCTGCCACTTGCCATCCCTGTGAGTGAAGCCATCCTGGCTTGTCCAGTCTCCAGTAACTCTCCAATTGGCCAACAGACACTGAAGTGAGCACAGTCAACCTGGGCTGTACAGAGCATTGCTGGAGACAACACACAGAACCACAAATTAAATAAAGTGATTGCGGTAAAAAAGGAGGAGTTCTTACCATTTGCAACAGCATGGGTGGAACTGGAGAGCATTATGCTAAGTGAAATAAGCAAGTCAGAGAGAGATAAATACCACATGATCTCACTCATTTATGGAATATAATGAACAACATAAACTGATGAACAAAAGCAGATCTAGAGACAGAGAAGCATTGATCAGACCATCAAACCTCAGAGGGAAGATAGAGAGGGTGGGGGTAAGGGGAAGAAATCAACAAAAGGACTTTACACATGCATTTATATAGGCCTAACCAATGGACACAGACAACAGGGGGGTGAGGGCATGAGGGCATGGTGGGGGGGAACAATGGGGAAATAAGGATACATATGTAATACCTTAATCAATAAAGAAATTTAAAAATTTAAAAAATAAAGTGATTGTTGTTTTAACCACCACTTTTTCTTTGTTTGTTTATTCAGCCTCTAAAGTAGAAAGTGATACTTAAAGAAAGAGCAACAGGAGTTTACTTAGAGACATGTAAGACCCTTTATTGAAAATTATATTTTTATTGATTTCAGAGAGGAAGAGAGAGATAAAAACATCAATGATGAGAGAGAATCATCGACTGGCTGCCTCCTGCACGCCCACCCCAGGGATAGAGCCTACAACCTGGGCATGTGCCCTGATCACCTGGGCATAATGTTCTGATTCCCAGGTAGATGCTCAACCACTGAACCACACCAACCAGGCCATAATATCTTCTGTGCTTATGATTCTTTTACCTTCCTGTCTTCAATCTATGTGGTATAATTTTGACCTTATATAATAGAACTTGATATAAGTAGCTATTGCAATGTAATTTGACATATTGTTCTAATTAAATTTATTTCTATCTCTTAACTTTATTATGGTGAATATTTCTGCTTCAAAGTTAAGTCATATGTCCAGGTCACACAGCTTGTAAACGGCAGAACAATTTTCATCCTAATATAGAGTCAGACATTTCAAAAGTTCTTTTCAGTACCTTATTCAACGTTACAGATTCTTCTGCTAAAATGCAAATACAGAAATTCATTCTGAAAGGCATGATTTCCAGTTATTGCTTTCATTCATGTTTGAGGTAATGCAAGGCCTGTCCACAGAGAAATAATCTTACACTGATATGAGATGCCAAGGACAAACTCTCTTGAGGGGGAAGATGCACTTGACGTCAGCCAGTCAACGACAGAGGCCTTAATGACAGCACCATTGGTGCACATTTCCTTCACAGGTTTCCTCATGGTTGGGCACTCTCCCCCCATGTTCGCGATCCTTGACCATCTGGCTGCTCTCATAACCTGTCATTCTCAACCATATTTTTTTCTGGTTTTCAGCCACATGAAATACATATTAATGAGTGAGAGTCTCATGGTCATGCCCATGTATTAAAGGCTTCTAACTGTGGACAAGGGCAGGGCTTCTCAATTGTTTTACACTGTCCTTCTTACTGAAGTAACTTTTATCTCTTTTGCATCCTCCTGAGTCTTCTGTGTTGAAAACCATCACTAAAAGAGGCTTTGCAAGCTGGTGTTCCACGAGCTGAATAGAGTCTGTAGTGTCAGTTACGTCCTAATAGAATAGGATTCCTAAAATCTAAAAACTGAAAGCCTTCAATGGAACATGCACTTTGTAGGTAGCACAGGCCCTACCACTTTCTGTTGCCTACTATTTCCCACATCCAAGTGACCTTCATGGACCGAGAACACTCCTGATGGTGTATCAGCTGTGTTCTAATCTTTCTCTCTGGGATGTGCATCTACTGCCCCACAATAACACCACCAAGCATGTTCCAGAGATTCTATGATCTGAATGTCTAGCTCTAACCTCTATTCTTATCTTCATCTGCTTACTCTTAGCTCTAAGTGTTACAGTTGGCTTTAACCTCATCCAGATCAACCCATTACTGTATATTAAAATCATCTTAATTTATTTTTTTAAAGTGCCATTTAAAAGAGTGTCAATCCCGCCACAAAACCATTATTGTACGTGGCCTGCCCTGTACCTCAAGTTTTAATATAGTCTGTCTCGCACTTGGGCAGATGTGGTTGCTTCCTAATTGTTCTCCATGCTCTCAGTATCCTCTTGCCTGTCCTTCATATTCAAGTTTATCGTGAGATTTATATGCCTTGTACCCACATTTTGGAAATCATAATCCAGGTTGAAAGTCTTCCCAATCTGGCTCTAAGCAAACACTCCAGTCTTTTTGCCTCCCTCTTCTCCTTCTCATACTTGTTTCACATATCCTAAGCAAAGTCTGTATTTTCATACACTTTGCCTACTGTCAGAGCAGCCTTCATCCATCCATCAGGTCAACTCCGCCTCCTTTTTTCCAACTCTTCCGACCGACCTTGCTCAATTTGCTAGAGACATCTCTCTAGCTGCAGCTTTTGTTTACAATTATGGCACAGCAGGAACCATAGAGCTTTGTTACCAATCACTTCCACTCCATATCTGGAAACACTAAAGGCAGGAACTACATTTTATCCAACTCTTTCTCATCAGCGAAACCTCCATCTGCGTTAACACTAACAAAAGCAAATAAGAACAGCACTAGACACTTACGTTAAATAACTATAAATCTTTCTCAAGATGTCTTGGGAGATGAAGACGTGGCTCCAGAGAGTGGGAGATGATTTTAATGAAGAGAAAAATGCACCTAATTGGGCAGGTGAATTCACCACAGAAGGCTCATTGCTTAAAGATGGTGGTGGATTTTCTACACAAAATGAATCTGTGAAATGAGACCACATATAAATGGCATTAACCTGTGTGACTTCAGAAGATCGGACCTTCCAGGGTTAAGACGTCGTGCCTACCTATTAATGTAATATGGAAACTTTATATATTTAGCTCAGATTCTCTAGGTTATTGATTAGGCAAGAACTCGAACCAGTTAATTAACTCAATCCAACAAGAATCTCTTCGAACCCAGAACAGAGTCAGACATCACTGTTAAGAGAGTGGGTATGTTTACCAGTGCTCTGTGACAATTCCTACTCTCTCATATCTGATCTTCTTCCACAGCTTTAGAGATAGATAACAGAGGGTCCTAAAAGGAGGGAAATAGCAAGTCTGTCCTTAGGGAGTTTCATTTTATCTGCAAGGACAGAATTAGCAACATCTGGAAAATTCTATAAAACAAGTTAATTAAATGTCAAGATATATCAGAGACAGAATATATTACAGAATTAAAGTGGTCCAATTATTTGTGGCTGGGTTGTGGAGGTGAGACTTTCTAACACCAAGGAGAAGAACTGTAGTTGTCCAGCTATCCTCATAAATTCCGGAGACCTTACCAAACAGAAAAAAAAAAAAAAATACATAAAGGAAGAAACAAAAACCGGGTTCTTGCACCAGCATTTGGCTACAATGCTTCAAGTCCAAACCTTGGAATTACTCCTTGGCATGGTGAGAAGCCAATTTAAGGTCAAATGTACCCGCGGACTGCAGTTAGGTAAGTGTTTCCAAGGTTGTCCTGGCACATTAGTTTGGTGTTAATAGGTGTTCCAAATAAGTGGGGGAAACCATGAAAAACAACATTTCTCATGACTGAGCTAAACAGAATACTGTGAGTCTCAAAGAACAGAGCAGAGTCTGTGCATTTCACACAAAGTCTATATATTTAAACAAGTAGACCTCCACAGAGCAGCTTAAGTAACACCACATTAAACTATTTTTGGATATTAAGACCTTTGTGAAAACAATATGGCTGGCATGTCGCTTACTAAGATGCAGGAATGAAATGTGCATGAACTCCCAGAAGAAACACTGAAGACCCCAACGGCCAACCATCTTAAGTGGGAACTGCCTAACTGCCTATGAAGGAAGGAGTGAGGAAAGGAGAATGGGAAGGCAGGGTGGTTCTTCGTTGGTGCCCCAACCAAGGGAAGGAGAGAGGTGTGGTGGCGTTTCTCAAGGCAGAGAAAGCAGCAAAAGAGCGATTGAGGGTGAAATGTGTGCAACCTTTCAGGAGGGCAATACGGCATTCTGTATTAAAAGCCCCATTCTGCTCAGCCCGTATGGCTCAGTGGTTGAACATGGACCTATGAACCAGGAGGTCACAGTTGATTCCTGGTCAGAGCATATGATCAGGTCATGGGCTCAATCCCCAGTAGGTGGTGTGCAGGAGGCAGCCAATCAATGATTTTCTTTCATCACTGATGCTTCTCTCTCCACTCTTTCTTCCTTTATGATATATATATATATATATATATATATATATATATATATATATATATATATATATTACACACACACACACATACACACATAGATATTATAAAGTCCCTGATTTTCAACACAATTCCCCTTCTAGAATTAAAATTTAAGGACACATTTTTCCAAACATGTAAAGGAATATGTCCTGGTCCATTCAGACTGGTGTAAGAAACTACCATAGACCAGTGGTTAAATAATAAACATTTATTTCTCACAGTTTTGAAGGCTGGGAAGTCTAAAATCAAAGCACCTGCAGCTTTTGTGTCTGGTGAGGACCTGCTTCCTATCATACATAGCCTTCTTTTCACTGTGTCCTCACATGGCAGAAGGAGCAAGAGAGGTCTCTGGTGTCTCTTTTATAAGGACCTTGAAACCATTCTTGAGGGCTCCATGCTCATGACTTAATAACCTCCCACAGGCTTCACCTCCAAATATCATCGCATTGGGGATTAGGTTTCAACATATGCATTTGGGGGAAAGGGGAACAATATTCAGTCTACAGCAGCATGTGTGTCAGGATGTTCATCATAGCCATTTTCTAATTGATGACAAGCAGAAACAACCTAAATGGCTAACAAGAGAGGATGAATAAAATACAGAAAATAGATGGATTGCAGCCATGGAAGGTGATCCTATCAACTTGCATTCTTGATATGGGAGAATATCAAGAGTGAAAAACACAGTTACAAAGAAATATGTATAATGTTATCAGATTTTTAGAAAAGATATATGTGAAAAAGACAAATTGTAAACTATTTTTTTCTCTGGGTGGTGGTGAGTTTTAGGAGACATAATCTCCATGTAAAATTTTTCATTTTTCATTTCTCTATTAAAAAAAAGGGAAAACTTGAATGTCAATGAGAAACAGATGCACATTGGCAGTGAGAAGAAAACTGAGGAGTAACATAAGCTGGAAGACGCACACACAAGGGCTCTGCACTTCCTGCTGTACCACTGAGAAAGCCAGTTTATTAAGAGCTCTGCTAAGTGCTAGGTAGGGTGATAGAGATAGACTTCCCATTCCATGTTTGAGATCTAAATAGGAGAGAGAACAAGATTCAGAAGGTGTGGAGGTTTTGTCCAAATTCTACCACCAACTGTGGACAACCATTTGATGTTTCTGGCCCTTCAATTTCTCAATTATAAAACTAGGGAATCAGCGATACCCAGGTAACCCTTTTCAGGTTAGAATTTGTGAGTACTTCAATAGAATGCTTCCCAGAATTCCAGTTTAACCTGAGGTATTGGTAAAATGAAGATTTTAGGCAGTGGGTCCAAGATTCTGTGTTTCTAACATGTGCCAGGGCTGCTAGGCACAGGCTTATACTTCTGAGTCACAAGACACACTAATACACATGATCTCATTGAATGCCCCCAGGATCCCTTTAAGATAGCTATCCTTGGGCCCTTTTCACTAATAATAGAGTAACGTATATAAGATCAAACTGATAGAAAATGGCAAAGCAGGAATCCAACTTGAGACCTTTTTACTTCTAGTCTCCAAGATGTTTACTGTCCATGGGGTCTGAAAACACCATAAGTAGAAGTGACTATCCCACTCATGGAAAGTGAACAAGACCAGGAACATGACTGGTAAAGGTAAGCTGCTAATGGAGCTGAGAAAATTGAGAGATCACTTTATATAAGGATCAGTTAAGAAGTTACAGAGGGAATTCAACCTCAACCTAGAAGGATAGCTGGGATGACGGGTAGTAATGATCGAGAGCGTTCAAACAGCAGTAGGTAGGTATAAGACGTGATCGGAGCACAAGGCAATGCAGAGGGAACTTGTAGAGAGGTGCCTAGGAGAGCAGGAGAGGACTCATAAACTAACCCAGGTGTTGATCCTTACAGACTAGACTAGAAGAATATACAAAACTAATATTTTAGTACACCATTGGAAGCCCTAATCAACTTCCTTCCTCTTCCCAACACAGATTTCATTTGTTCCTGTCTACCTTCTCCTCCTCCCACCCAGTACAAGGAAATTAATCTATACATCATAATAGAAGCCCTTGCAGTTCCTATACTTGTATTTATCCCTTCACAATGTCCACCCCACCCCCCTGTCACTTGCACCTCCATCTTGAGTCCTTAAAACTACCTGCTAAACTTTACTTACTTGAAGGAAGAAGCCTTTTAACACTGATCCCATCTCACTGGTCTGTCAGCTTCTCTCATTTGTATGTTCTAGAGACACTGACTCTCAAGCACTGAGCAATATATAAATCAGTGTTATCAGCAAAGGCCCTCCAGTCTAATTCACTTTCCTACCTACAGTTCCTGGAGGAAAGCACTGAGTCTTTGAATTTCTTTGGTTTACTCTCATTACTCACATCATGCATTGCACGTGATAGGTGCTTCCTCAGTGCTATCCACATTACTAACTTGTTTTAAGAGGAGGATAAAGTTTAATAAGAATGATAAATGTTCCTCCTAAGCAGATCTCCTGAGAGAGGCCTTAGGACCCTCACCCATCTGCCTCACACACATCTTCATCTTCAGAGGCACTCTAGAAATGCCAGCTGTATGCTATGTGCTCACAGAAACAACAGAATTCATTATGTTATTTATTTATTTATTTATTTATTTATTTATTTATTTATTTATTTAGATATATATATTTTTATTGATTTGAGAGAGGAAGGGAAAGGGAGAGAAACATCAATGATGAGAATCATTAATTGGCTGCCTCCTGCATGCCCCCTACTGGAGATTGAGCACTTAACCCAGGGATATGCCCTGACTGGAAATTGAACTGTGACCTCCTGGTTCATAGGTTAATGCTCATAGGTTCATAAGTTAATGCTCATAATGTTCATAGGTTAAAGTCACCCCAGCCAGGACATTCTCTCCCTTTAAATTATGACTCCCACCCTCCTCCCCTTCCTCTAAGTGTTTCCTTTTTTAAAAAAAGCCATTGATTCGTTTCCACTAAAAATTAAAGATAGCAGCACAGAGATCATGGTCCACACCGCTGCAAGCGAGGACAGCACATTAGAATTACCACTTGATTTCTCTTGCCTTGAACGCTTTCCAAGACAAGAAATGGAAAGCCCATTCCCAGAATGCATGCTCATTTCAGACCTTTTTCCCTTGTACCTCTTGGTTCACAAACTATTTTGACAAAAATGAACCAATTGGAGGTGGCCTTCAATGGAGATAAAATGGGAGAGGTAAGACATATCCAAAAGAGATCGTATGTGACCATCCCCTCCCTAACTCCCTTCCCCCAACATGAAGTACCAAGGAAAAGCAGGAGGGCTTGTGACATAAAGGTTAATGACTAAGATTTAGAAGAGGAGGAATAAATCACTACCCCTTCCCCCAAGCTATGAGTCTGGCCTCTCCAGCTGCACTAGCTTGCTCTTCTACTTCCTCTTAATTCCAAGATCCTGTTTTGGCAATCAATTCACACTTCGTGTACTCCAGAGTCCTTTTCTATTTTCTGAATCCACATTTTCGAGATTCTTATCCTTTCTTACCCCAGTCCCCAACCCTATGTTGGCCTAATGGCTTGGGGTGGTTTTCTTGAAGCCCAACTACTATGGTGGTTCAGCAAGACTGGCTCAAGCTCCTTTCCCATACAAACATGAAAAATAGAAAAGGTGGTCTCAAAGCTTATGCATCTCTCATCAGCCTCTAACACTGAAGGAAAGACATCTGCAGACAGAAACCTGTAGTTAGTTCAAAAGAGGGGCCTGATCAAGTACACACAACAGGCACATTGTAACCTGAATCCGATTCTCACAGGTTCAAAAAAAAAAAAAAAAAGTAAGGTCAAACATGAGAAAAACGAGAACTTTAGTTGAGTGCTTTTCTTAAAAAAAAAAAAATTGTGTGTTGCATGACATTAAAACTCATGAAAAACAGCCGTATCAGCTTGCCGTGGTGACTCAAAAGTTGTCGTTTCTCGACTCAACTTCGCTGAAACACTTGATTCATGTTGTTCTTATTTAACCTAATTTGCATTGATTTAATCAGTGCTGGTATGCTTTAAATACATAATAAACTGGGATTCTGCAACTTAGATGACTTAGAATAGCTAAATTTCAATAAAGCTCATTTCAATCTGTTAATGTATACAGTTCTGCCAAGGGGTTTAAAACCGCAGGAAAGATGCAAACTTGCCGCCTGAGAGGTGGGAGAGGTTTAAAGATACCACCCAGATGAAATGATCCGCAGGACACGAATGTGAAAAACAATCTATATATCTTAATTAGAGCCTAAACACATCCTCTATGTTTTGAGTAGCATACTTAGGAGAAAACTCAGATATCAATGCAGTCAATTTCATTTTATTCTCTTGCTTTCTTGCCAACACTCAACTCTTTTCCGCCTCTCTGTACCAGATCTACAAATCAAGTGGCATCCAAGTGGGACCTGTTCTTGCCCATTTGGCAGGCGCCATCACCACTTTGCCAAGCTGCCTGCATTGGGAGGCTATTCTTCCCAGCAGCCATGGGGATTGGGTGGCTTGCACTCACAGCACTGGCTGAATGGTTGGCCAGTGTTTACCCCTGCCTGCCCTCTTCTCCAGCCCTTTAGAGTTTATGGCTCAATCAGCCAGCCTGCTGTCAGGAATAATTGTCTTGGCAAGAGGTGAAAACACTTGACGGTGGAACTGTTTTTCTGTTAAAGTGTTCTGCGGCAACATGGAGGTGCCAGGACAAAACCTGCAGGTGCCCAGGCCAGAGTTAGATAGGAAGCGAGAGTGATGGAGACGGCAACCATCAAAGATGGCAAAGAATGAAGACCACTTTGGTTTGGGACAGCCAAAACCCATCGATGCCAGGAACAACTGTGCCACCTTGGAGGATTGCCCGATGATTCTGTGCCTCAGTTTCCTCATGTGCAAACTTAAGCGTTTGATGTTCTAATGTTTCTTCTGGTCCCTAAGACAGCAACATAAGGCTTCCAGGGCATGTCGGGTTTGTTTTCCTTTCCATGAAAGGACGCATCTCAGAGAGGAATGACCAGGCAGGGCTTGAAATACAAAATGGAATGATGCATGTCCCCGTTCATAGGGCTTTTCCTGAAAAGCGCTACCAGTCTTGGGAGACTGTGGTTCCGCTGGTTAGTATCTTCAGCTTGAATGCTAAGACCAGCCCAGTTACTTGCCCAAAGTTGAACGCACCTGGGATGGTAATCCAGTTCATTCTTATACAAGTCAGTATCTGTACAGAAAAGTCCCACTATTTTCAGTTCCTGAGAGGTACACATACAAAGGATGGAGATTTGAAGAGAGGAGTTGGAGATTCACGTTTGAGTCTCTCTGTCACCAGTGTCAGGAAGGTAGGTGTAGCCTAGCTGGTTTGGCTCAGTGGAAGGAGTATGGGCCCATGGACTGAAGGGTCACAGACACACAGGGTTTCAGGCTAGATCCCCTCTCTCACATCATGCATTCTCTCTTTCTGTCTCTCCCTCGAAAATTAAATTAAATTAAATTAATTAAAAAATAGAAGAAGGTAGCTTGCCCATACTCAACTTCCAGCAGTTCCTCTGCCATCTTTGAGGGTTTGTTTTTGTTTTTGTTTTTTAAAGGTGGCCAACAGCTCCCTCCCAATAGCATTGCAGACCCTCCTACCCCAGCTAGTTGGTAAAAGAGAGAGAGTTCATTGTCAGACCCCCATCTATTCATGACTGTGAACAGAAATCATCAGGCAAAGACCTCTTCCAACTTAGGAGACACAATTTAGTAACAGTCTCCGAGTTTAATTAGGGATGTGTGTATGGAGGGAGGAGGCACCATTATGGTTACTTTAAACCACCCCTTCTCGGCTCCTGCTCTAGCACCTTCTCCTGGAGCAGGGTGCACCGCGGGGCGCAGTGATCACCACCAGCAGCCTCCAGGCCACACAGCAGAATCCTCTAATCCAGCACAGACTCTGAGATCCATGGACTCGGGAAGCCCCAGCGGGATCACAGGCAAGACTCCCGGTAAACAGACCTACATTCCTGCTGCTCCGGGTCTCCAACCACAGGACCTGGAAGGCTTCCCAAACCCGCGGGAAGCATCCCCGCAATCCCCCCCCCTCCGCCCACCCGCCACCTAGAAGCCTGGGTGACTGCACAACTCGGGAGGCCACGGGGGTGGGGGCGGGGGGGGGAGGAAGGGAACAGGGTGGGGGGATCTTAGCCAAGCCCCCGCAGTCATTGCTTCCCTCTCTCTTCTCTCAAGTTGCTTTTCTGAAGCAAAGAACCAAATGTTGATTTTTCTCTACAGATCCCTACGTATCCCTCACACGTAGGCAGCTTTAAAGTGGGAGGGGGAATATCCCAAAAAGGGAAAGAGGGGAGAGAACAGAATAATTCAGTTTCCCACTTGGAAATACCTTACCGTGGACCACGCAACCCCCATACCTCCATCCAGCTCCCCCCTTTTTTGTGTGCGAAATATGGGCAAATGCGGCGAAAAGTGTTTTCCATTTCATCAAAGAACATATATTACTTTAGTGATTCGGGAAAATGTTGGTTCTCTGCCCACCCCTTTTCAATCTGCCCATGTCTGAGGTGCTCCGGGAAGACGCACAATCGTGAGCAGCTTACGACACTCAGTGAGCAGTAGGTGCCGGTGCAGCCTCGCGCCGCACACTGCCTGGCGGAGGCAAGGAGTCTGGGCGCCGCTCCCCGCGCCCCGCGCCGGGCTCCCCGCGCCCCGCGCCCCGCGCCGCCGCCCGCGCCTCCCCGCCGCTCGCAAAGCATGAGCGAGTCCGCTCTCCGCAGCCGCCCCGGGCGCGAATGGCAGGCTGTCTCCGCGGACTACAAGGTGGCGCCGGTCAGTGGTCCTTTCCAATGACGGACATTAGCCAGGCTGTCAAATCCTGGGGAGTCGCGAGCCCCGATTTTGGAGCGTCCCCCACCCCCCCAGCGCCACGTCACAGTCCGAACTGCAGAGGAGAAGGACGGCGGTAGGAAGGCGAAGCCCGGCTCCGGCACGTAGTTGGGAAACTTGCGGGTCCTAGAAGTCGCCTCCCCGCCTCGCCAGCCGCCCTTGCGGCCCCGAGCCGAGCCGAGCCGAGCCGAGCGGCAAAGTGGGACATTGTGCGCCTGCCAGATCCGCTGGCCGCGGAGCGGGGCTGCCTCGGATACACAGAGGGGTCTTCTCTCGCCCTGCATATAATTAGCCTGCATACAAAGGGAGCAGCTGAATGGAGGTTGTCACTCTCTGGAAAAGGGTGGGTAAGACACTTTTTAATTAAATTCTTTCCCGAAGATTTCCCCCACCCCCTCCCTTTTCTTTGCTGCAGCATCTAACATGGACCAAATCACCATCTCTTTGATCTTTCCGGGGCTGTGAACTTTGTATGCCGCCCAGCTTTCTGCATGCTTTGAGGTGAACGTGTGGCTCTGGGGAGGGAGAGGGTCCTTCTTTATTTCAATATATTTATTTGATTTTTTTTTTTTGCCCCTTTCTCCCCCTCCCCCGCTCCCTCTCCCTCGGAATAAAATATGATGTAGATTTCTGACCGAGCGCTTCCAATGGACATTCTCCAGCCTCTGTGGAAAGATTCTCGCTAATGGATTTCCTGCTGCTCGGTCTCTGTCTATACTGGCTGCTGAGGAGGCCCTCGGGGGTGGTCTTGTGTCTGCTGGGGGCCTGCTTTCAGATGCTGCCCGCCGCCCCCAGCGGGTGCCCGCAGCTGTGCCGGTGCGAGGGGCGGCTGCTGTACTGCGAGGCGCTCAACCTCACCGAGGCGCCCCACAACCTGTCCGGCCTGCTGGGCTTGTCCCTGCGCTACAACAGCCTCTCGGAGCTGCGCGCTGGCCAGTTCACGGGGTTAATGCAGCTCACGTGGCTCTATCTGGATCACAATCACATCTGCTCGGTGCAAGGGGACGCCTTTCAGAAACTGCGCCGAGTTAAGGAACTCACGCTGAGTTCCAACCAGATCACCCAGCTGGCCAACACCACCTTCCGGCCCATGCCCAACCTGCGCAGCGTGGACCTCTCCTACAACAAGCTGCAGGCGCTGGCGCCCGACCTCTTCCACGGGCTGCGGAAGCTCACCACGCTGCACATGCGGTCCAACGCCCTCCAGTTCGTGCCCGTGCGCATCTTCCAGGACTGCCGCAGCCTCAAGTTTCTCGACATCGGATACAATCAGCTCAAGAGCCTGGCGCGCAACTCTTTCGCCGGCTTGTTCAAGCTCACCGAGCTGCACCTGGAGCACAACGACTTGGTCAAGGTGAACTTCGCCCACTTCCCGCGCCTCCTGTCCCTGCACTCCCTCTGCCTGCGGAGGAATAAAGTGGCCATCGTGGTCAGCTCGCTGGACTGGGTTTGGAACCTGGAGAAGATGGACCTGTCTGGGAACGAGATCGAGTACATGGAGCCCCACGTGTTTGAGACCGTGCCCCACCTGCAGTCCCTGCAGCTGGACACCAACCGCCTCACCTACGTGGAGCCCCGCATCCTCACCTCCTGGAAGTCCCTGACCAGCATTACCCTGGCCGGGAACCTCTGGGACTGCGGGCGCAACGTGTGCGCCCTGGCCTCGTGGCTCAGCAGCTTCCAGGGGCGCTACGACGGCAACTTGCAGTGCGCCAGCCCCGAGTACGCGCAGGGCGAGGACGTCCTGGACGCCGTGTACGCCTTCCATCTGTGCGAGGACGGCGCGGAGCCCACCAGCGACCACCTGCTGTCGGCCTTCACCAACCGCAGTGACCTGGGCGCCCCCGCCGGCTCCGCCACCACGCTCACCGACGGCGGGGAGGGGCAGCCCGACGGCACGCAGGAGCCGGCTACTGTGGCTCTCCCTGGCGGCGAGCACGCGGAGAACGCCGTGCAGATTCACAAGGTGGTCACAGGCACCATGGCCCTCATTTTCTCCTTCCTTATAGTGGTCCTGGTGCTCTATGTCTCCTGGA
>PVJC01007832.1:23466-50259 GCA_004026665.1 Murina feae
TAACATTTGAGCTCTTTTCCTTACTCTTTTCTCCAAGAGAGCCAGGCTCTCAGTTCTTGCTCTCCGTGGTCTGACGGAGGGGAAGGAGGCAATTCAAATGAGGGAGCTGATGCTGATGCGAGCTGTGCTTTCTGGAGCACATTACTAAGATTGCAGCGGGCGCAGGCTCTCGGTGGGGACAGCACCCTCCTAGTTTGGGGAACAGTCGGAAAAATCCTGCCTCAGGATGGGCAGTGCTTGGTAGAAGGGGATGTCAGCGGCAGACAGGATGTAGAAGTGATGTGTGTGGGTTGGGGTGGGGTGGGGGTGGGGGGAAGTCATCATTGGAACACTTTACTGAGACGGGGTTAATTCGTTAACCCAGGACAGAAGCCCCCTCTTCTCAGCTAGCCTTTCTGTGTAATGCTTGCTTTCCCTGTGTTGTTTCACTTTTTTTTTTTCCTTGTTGGAACCAATGACTGCCCCTTCCCGGGTTCCTAGGTTTCCGATGTTGAGATTTAGGTTGTATATTGAAGAGTATCACTTGGTGGGGGTGTGGGGAAGGAGGTGGAGGAGGAGGAGTGTGTGTATGTGTGTGTGTGTGTGTGGAATGGGAGGGGTCTTTCACTCGCTGACAACTGAAGCCAATGTATGACCAAAATAAACTGTCACGGATGGTGGATGGTGAACACGGAACCAGTGTTGTCCGTGTCCAGAAGTCTTTCTCAAACTCAGGTGGCCCGCCCCGCTGAAGGAGCCTCCAGACTAGCATTTTCCTGTTTCCCTTCTCTCTTTTTTAAAGAGATAAGTCCACATGCAGGAAGAGGGTTGGAAAGACCTACTCCACCATTTCCCAAAATGCAAATGCACCAGCCCTTACCTATAGAGGCACAATCAGCTGTTTGAAATGCTGAATAGCATCACTCTGAGACTTACACTGTGGATTGGTAGTAGATTTCTGTTCTGCCTGCATATGCTTAACAATCCATATGCTTAATAATACTGCTTCTAAGAGGCCCTTTCAAGAGAAATCATTTACAAATATCTCTGAAAATGTTAAACCTTGGGAGACAGCCACCCCCTCCCCCACTCCATACACAGACCAGCTCAGGAAACTTCATCTTGCTTTGTTTGTAATTAAAAGATGACATGATGTCACACCATTTAAACGCGATGCTCTAGAAGAGAGGTGCCTTGTTTGAGAACTTTGAGAAGGGGGTCTGGCTTTGGTCTAAGCATAGTCACTTGGGGCTGCTGTTTTAAAGAGCATGTAAATGGGAGTGGGGGACTGGGGTAGCAGGCACAGGATCTCTTGGGGATGTGTCTCCCATCTTAAACTCCACTAATGAGGCCTCTCCAGAAGAAGACATACATTTTTTTAGAGAAAAAATTCCCCAAATTCTGGCAATTGAAAGAAATCTAGAATCCCAGTGATTTAACCTCCTCATAGGAAAACTACTGGATTTCAGTGCCAAAAGCTGCTCTGATTTGGTGCATTAAGGGCTGTGCTGGTGTGCTTACAGGGAACTCTTCTAGAAGCAAAGCCCTTCTGGCAAACCTCTGAACCACAGGTTCCCCCTGCCCACTAGGAATAGGGATATTGGAAACTGCAGACTTTTATCGCCTATCCCCAAGGCTTGCTTGCTTTCTTCTTTTTCCAATGTGGCCCCGAGAAAAGAGTGAGAAGAAAATGGAGTTTTGTTTTCTGCTGCTGCACCTTCCCCCCACCCTGTGACTAGCTTCCCACATACACAGAAGACCTTACGTCCATGCCAATGTAATGAATGACCACTACGAGAGGAATCTGCAACCTGAGACCTGGAAGAGGGATGATGGCCTAGAACGCTGTGTTCTCACTCGGCCTATGTGCATCTGTTTGTCTGTGTTGTGTGTCTTCGTAGGCAGGTCAATACGTTTCCCACACAAATGGAGGTATTTAGCTCATTATTTCATGTCCCCGTGCCTCCTGGTTCAGAGAATGGCAAAAGGGAAGGAGAAGGCGGAAATAAGGGAAATGGGTCGTTTTAACTAAGGTTCTGTGACACTTGAAATCTTTTCTTTCTCAAATTAATTAACCTTTCAGCTTCAAGAAACTTGCGCCGACCCCTCGAAGCAACAAACTACTGAGCATTTAAAAGAGAATCTCATTTTTAAAGGCGCAGCACCTCTTTTTCAGTGGTTCTTCCCACAGAGGGTGCTAATTCCATTATCCTGTGCCTTCTGAAAAGGATTGAAGGCCACAGTTCACTTATCTCCTGGGGAATCATGATGAATTAACTCTCCATCTGCAATACCTTCCCAGCTTATTAAAGTTCAGCCAGAGTGTAGAGGTGTTTCAAATATTTATATAGAAAAAAAAAGTCTTTTCAAATGATAACTGACACTCTCCCCCCAGTCCTAGCTCAGGTAGTGTTTTAGGTGGCATCAAAGGGAGCAAGTTAAATGCAGCCCATCTTGTGGCCTCGCTCAGAGGAAAGATGCCCTCGACACTCAGGCTTCAGCCCTGATCCCTGACACCAGCTGTCCCACACCCATACCAGGCCCCTAGGACTAAAAAGTTGCCATCACAAAGAAAAGGTTATTTCGGGAAGAAGAAATTGTTTTAACCCATTTTTTAGATTCTCCCAAGCTCCTCCAGGTGTGAGTGACTTACCTTGCCTCCCTGCCTGCAGGAAGGCTGACATTTGGTATGACTTAGCATCAACAGCACATGTGTGCAGATGTGTACGTGATCAGAGGGGCAACCACCATTTGCTAGACCTCTCAGAAACTTGGAGGGCTCCGGGGCCGCCTGTGTTTCAGGGTTCCATGAATCGATTGCCAGCAAGTTGGGTGCCCATTCTATTTGCCACATGGAAGAGGGCACTGGTGGATCACCCATCTTGGCAAAAGGAAAGGCATATCCCTCTCACGGGGAACTTTACTGAAAGACCAGGCTTCCTATCTGCTTTCGACAATGGGTCTTCTAATGAAGAAGCCTTCCTTTTCTCCTCTGGACAGATGGTTATCCTGGTTGACTCAGGATTGCCATGGATGAAATGTCAAATAGCATAAATATGACTATTCAACAGGCTCCTGAAGTATATTTTGACAGAAGTTGAGGGATACACACACACACAGATGCGCATGCCATGACTTAGATATAACCACACATACATACCTATATATTGCTATATATACACATATCTCCACATATATAACCACACAGATGATCGCATTATGTAACTACCCTCCAGCATTCATTACTCCCCTACTTTGTTCTTCCAGGCTTAAACTTGTACTCAGGAAGGGACCTGACAAGTTAGTCACAATTAAGGTATACAGGACTGAGTGGGCTGATGGCATTTTCAGGCATTAGTTAATGAATTGGCAGGAGCTTTGCAGGCTGGGAGATCTGGGCTCTCTTGCCACCAGGGACTAAGAGCTCCCTAGTGGTAAGAATGAGCAGATGGCAATGCATTTCTTTTAAGAGTATGCTCCTAACTAATGAGTTCCACCTCAGGGTTAGGTAATATATATTTTATGTTAAAAAAATGCTCTACTCTGATTTTTTCCAGGGATCCAGAAGGCAATATTCTTACTCCTCACTGGGCACTATCTTCTAGCCTTCCGCAACTGGGCACAATTTTGAAATGTCTTTGGTTTTCTGCTCAAAGCCAAGCGCCTGGCTACTACATCCTTAAGATTTAATTGGAGATATAAATGAGGTGGAGGAAATGAATTCATCAAGTGGTTACTTGGTATGGGAGCCTTATGTAGATTTCAAAATGTGAGAGAGTTCCAGGAACCTTATCTTTACATAAGGAACTGAGCCTTATAGAGGTTAAATACTTAATGCAAAGTCACCCAGCTAGTAATTGCGGCCCTGATACTCAGTTTGGTACCCTTTTCACTGCACCCCATGTGTTCTTTCCTTGAATGGTTTCCCCCTTTTCTCCTTCACCAGCAAAGAGCCTCAGACTAGCCTGGCCACAGGGAACAGGCTCACCATGTTCATGTTGGATGACATGGGTGCAGTGTTCAAATTCTGAAATTCTCATGCCTTTGTTTGCTTTGGCTTATTGTAATTGGGCAATATGGACCACTGGCAAGAGAGGAGACCTCTCACAGGCTTCCAGAAGCAGAAATGTCCAGGTAGTTACCCATCCCAACCTCCAACCAGAGGATTTTTGACTCAGAGAGTACAAGGTATAGGCAACTGTTACTGTTGGGGATTTATTTACATTTTTCTTCTTGGTCATTAAATGGGATAAGTTTCTATGATAAAATGGTTTTTAACCAGGGGCAAATTGGCTACCCAAGTAACAATTGGTGATATCTGGGAACATTTTTTATTTTTACACATGGGGGGTGGGGGTGAAGCTTCTGGCCTCCAGTGGGTGGAGGTCAGGGGTCCCTCTAAACATCCTACAATGCCAAGGAAAGCTCCCACAGCAAGGAATAATCATTTGGCCTAATTGTCACAAGTGAGAAACTCTACCACACAGTCTGAAGCATGAGGCTGTCTGAACCACTGTGCTGAGCTCTGGCCTTCCTGACCAGTTAGGTTTTGGTTCACTTAGATCGATTCTCTTTTCATCCTCCTCCTCCTGGCCACTGAACTGGACATCTAGGTTAAAAACCCTCGGGTTGGTTGCTAATGGGCAAGAGGACCTGAAGGTAGCACATACTTCTTAAAGAACATATGGCAGAACTTAAAGTAAGTGGGACAATCCTGTCAGAACCCTCCACTGACCCACTTAAAAAAAAAAAAAAAAGCAGTATCTCATTTAGGTACAGGACAAAAATCAAGTTAACAATGGGTATTTAATTAAGAAGGAAATGAGACACTTGGCATTTCTCTCAGGAGGTGGGCCACCTTCCTGAGTTTTCTCCTTCTCGACCAAGTCTGGGCTTCCATTAAAAAAAAAAAAATCAATGTAATTAGTCTAGTTAGTGATAGATCCTCCCTTCCCCCAACTGGTGGGCAGAGTATGACGTGACCTTCAGTCCGGAAATACCTGAATGATTAACCATGTACCTTATATGGACTATACATTGGACCACCACACCTGCCAAATACCTTAAGCCATGGCCTCATATGGACAACGCAGTAAGCCACCAATCAGTGTGCACTGAGTATACTAAGCCCCTACCCCTTCCCTTTCCGCCCCTCAAAAGTAGTGCCCACCCCTGCACGTGCTGCTGTTCTCTCCTTGCGAGACAGCCCGGCAGGTCCTTCTCCTCTAATAAAGCCTGTAGTCTTGGTTTTCAGCCAGGGAAATGATCAGACCTTAGAAACAGGATGGTCTAAGATGCAAGCATTACAAACTGAAATGTATTTGGGGCCAGACCAGCAAGAGTTCATGAGCATATGCCATGATGAGGGAATTGGAAAGGTCAGTCCACATTCAAATGGTCCTGGTTGATCAAACACTCTGTAGGCCAGATCAAGTGGGTGCTCTGGGAGTTCAGGGTCCAGAACTGAGAAGTGTGGCCTTTAAAGCTGGTGTGTGTGTGTGTGTGTGTATGTGTATTTCAGAAAGGAAAGGAGAGGGAGAGAGAGAGAAACATAAAGATGAGAGAGGATCATTGATCAGCTGCCTTCTATATGCCCCCACACTGGGGATCCAGCCTACAACCCAGGCATGTGCCCTGACTAGGAATTGAACCATGACCCCCTGGTTCATAGCTAGTCACTAAACCACTGAGCCATACTGGCTGGGCTCAAACTGGTGCTCAAACTGGTGCTCTTCCTTATGTTGGGTTCCTCTGGTGAGGTCTTACTGAATGGGCTTTCATCCAGGTATTCCCTAGGAATCTTCCAGTCTGGGCTTCTAATGTTATCATCCCCTCTACCCCCTGCCAAGAATAAAACACAAAACAAATGCAGTTGTCAAGCTAGTGTCACTTCACCAGAAAATGAAAATGCCCCTTACTCCCATTCCCCAGAAATTCTGCTTCATTGGGCTGGCCTGCATGGGAATGAGAAAAGGTAAATTAAAAAACCGCCAAGAGACAGGGCCTGATAGAGGAGGTGGGCATGCTGGAAAACAGATGAGCAAGCACAGGCATGTGTGGGCAGGAAAGCAGGGTTTTCAGAATGTTCAGGAAGAGACAAAAGGAAATCCTAGAGAGGATACACTCACTCACACTCACCCACACGTGAGAGCACAGACACGGGATGTGCTGGGAAGTAGACCCAATTTAAAATAAAATTAAAATCTGATGAATGCCACTGGGGTAGGGGTGGGGAGTGGGGCAGAGAAGCAATACAGGAAAACATTTGTACAGGACTACTAAAATAACTTACTACATTGTGAGTAAGTGGTTACAATGCCCATTAGGAGTTCAGAGCACTTTTGTAAAATGAGAAGTGAGGAGGAAAGAGGGAGATACTGAGGAAAATAAAAGGCAAGGTGGGAGGAGAGGGGTAATAGAAGGGGGGGGGAGAGAAAGAAACAGCAAGAGTGGGATTTTCAAGACTTAGGCTTTCTGTTGCTCAAATAATCACCATAAGGAGCTATAATACACCAGCTCCACTGCCCCACCCTTTTTAGTCATTTCTTTCTTTAATCCGATCTATCAGGTTGGCTATCTGCTTCTTCTCCATGTAATGTTGCCAGGGCAATGCCCTCCTACATTAGGAGAAACATGCATTCATTGTCTAGCCGCATCCTTCTTTCTCTCGCTTAGCAAGGAGGACGCTTCTCAACCCTGGCTCTGCACTGGGACCACGTGGGAGCTTTCATAAATACTGATGTCTGGGTCCCTCCCCAGGAGATTCTGCTTCAATTGACCTGGAGTGTGGCTTTGGCGAGGGCATTTTTTTGAAGCTTCCAGGTAATCCTGAAGTTTAGCCTAGGTTGAGAAGCAGCGGGTCACAGACAAGAACCGAAGCATGCACAGCTCAGCAATCTTTAAGATCCACAAGTCCCGCTGCAGCTTTTAAAAATATACAGCTGGTGCCCTGACCAGTTTGGCTCAGTGGATAGAGCGTCAGCCTGCGGGCTGACGGATCCCGGGTTCAATTCCGGTCAAGGGTATGTACCTGGGTGCGGGCACATCCCAGGTAGGAGGTGTGTGGGAACCAGCTGATCGATATTTCTCTCTCATTGATGTTTCTAATTCTCTATTCCTCTCCCTTCTTCTCTGTAAAAAATCAATACAATATATTTGAAAAATAAATAAATAAATAATATATATAGCTGGCTGCGATCTGGACTGTACAGGGTGAGACTTTTAAAAAAAATTATATATATATATATATATATATATATATATATATATATATATATATATATATAAATTTCAGAGAGGGAGAGAGAGATAGAAACATCAATGATGAGCAAGAATGGCTGCCTCCTGCAGGCTCCCCTAGGTGGGGATCAAGCCCGAAATCGAGGCATGTGCCCTAAATGGGAATGGAACCGTGACCTCCTCTTTCATAGGTTGAGGACGCTCAACCACTGAGACATACCCGCTGGGCTGGCTGGGGTGAGTCTTGAGTGAGGAAGCCCCCACCTGGCAGGGCTGATACTGTGAGAAAGATGGGCAAGCAGAGCTGGGCCTGTCATTTGTTTCTGAGCATTCCATCATTTACAAAGGGCTGTTTACAAAGGATTGTTTTATTTATTTGAATTCTCCCAGGCAATCCCACAAGGCAGACACAGGCTTGTCTCATTTTTTTTAAAGACAAGAAGTCCCACACCGGAAGAGGTTACATGGTTTGCCCAAGGTCAATGCCACTGCCAGGCGTGTACCCAGAACTGCCTCTTCTAAATTCTGTGTCCTCCTCCCTCTACTACTTCCCTTGCCTCCTCTGACTTGTTGTGTCATTACGAGGCAGGGCTGGCCCTGCTCAAAACACACACATCCGTAAGTGTCCCAGGAGGAGTCCTGGACAATACATTGTGTCTGTGTTCCTACACCCTCTCCTTCTCCATCTGGATCATGTTTGGCATTAGAGTCACAGCACTGCCCCCTTGTGTCCCCACCCCTGCCTCGTGCCTTGCATTCTTTTCTTTGACACAGCAGCCTCATGAGGCCTCAGAGACATCCAAGAAAATGTCAACCCTTTCCAAATACCCCAGCACCAAAATGTTCCCTTTTTGCTCAGCTTAGAGACATCAACTTCTTTGCCAGACACGTTTTAAATTGAATCCAAGTAGAAAACTGAATCCGAGTAGAAGAATGATGGATGGATGATCTTCACAATTCTACCCATGGGTTTGTGCAGCTTGCGGAAGGATGTTTGTGGGAAATAACCTAAGGAAATTGCACAAATTCTAGAATTCCAGGCACTGAAATAGCTGGGCGATGTGCATTTGGACAGGAGACCTGTCCTTCTACCCCTCCAATGAAACAATGCAGGCCATTGCTCATGGTTAAGACTAGATTTGTCAACAGCGTATAGGGCTTGTAATAAAGCCAGGATAAAGCCTGCATCTTCCAGTGTACTGTATCTCCTTAAACTAGTGTCCACTTTAAAAATCATATACTATATTAGGTGTTTAACTTTGATTAATGATTCTCAGTATGTTTGTGAGGGACCTCCATCCCAGAGATAGTGAAGGTAGCCCTGGGTAAGAGGGAAAAGGTGGCGAGTGAGAGCTGGATTGGTGGGCCGCAGAAAGGTCTGGAAAAGCCAAGTGATACAACAATTAATAGAACAATGCAGCAATCTGTCTTCAGCTGGCCAAGGCAATGCTGTCGTTGGTCCCTCAGCTGCAGAACAACCAAGCACTCTGTGATTTTGTCTCACTGTCTCTGCTCCTTAGTGATTACACTTGTGGTGAAATCTGTATTTCCCTGCAATTGAATCTCTCTGTGCGTCTCTGTTTTATTTTTAAAATAATGATCCTTCTTGGAATTCAGCCTCACTCCTTCGCCTAGTGTCCAGAGCATTTTTATCTGAGTTTTTCATATTGATCTTTTTTGGCACACTATTTCAAAAATCATAAAGATACAGAAAAATCACTATAGGGAAGCAGAGGAGAAACCACATTGTAATTGAAATGTAACTCAAGGTAACATATCACTCAGATTTTTTTTAGTTCTAATTATATTGTTCAACTCACTCAATTAAAGTAACATAGCATTTCTTGTTCGGGGATTAAGTAAATATGCACTGAGTGAAATATAAGACAACTGGACCCGAAGGTGAGGCATTCACCATGAGTGTGATCCATCTATGAAAGGCAACCCTCCCCCACAACAGGATTGTTTATTATATATTAGTGTCCTGGTGCACCGATTTGTGCACATTGAAAGGAAATTAATTAGAAGAAATATTTTAATGTCACTATTTGCATCTTGCTAATGAAAAGAAAATAGGATTCTCCCGAATCTCCTATCTACCTACTCCAGGACTTCTGTGAGGATCAAATGAGATGAGGCACAGGAAAATGCTTCACAAACATTTGTTGAACTGTAAAATGTTTGCATATGGTTATAAAGCAAGTGGGGTTCCTGGGCTGAAGAAACTGCAGGGAGGCTAGTCACTAGGGAGAGGAAGCCAGGCATTGCTATGTGACATAATTATCCAGGGCTCATAGCCACTGTTTCTGGGCTGGACTGTGGGCCACATTTTGCATCATGGGGTCTTGGAAGCGTTGGGTGTGATTTGGTGGGGTGCCACTCAGGGGTGGTGGTGGGGCCTGTGTCCCACTTGGGGAAAGCCAAGTGTTGGTTTGTTGGTGCCAGGTCTGTGGTGCCATTTATTTTTAAATGGTCAGTGCACATCATGGCAGCTCCCGATTTGAGTGTCTGCCCCCTGGTGGTTAGTGCATTTCACAGCTACAGGTCGGATGAACAGACAGCCTTTTATATATATACTAGGGTCCAGGTGCACGAAGTCAGGGGTGGAGAGAGGGGGTCCCTCAGCCCGACCTGTACCCTCTCCAATCTGTGAGTCCTCAGAGGAGCCCTTTGCAATCAGGGAGTTTCTGTCTTTGCAATCATACGAGCGAATTGTCTGAGACCACAAACCCGGTTTGATTTGTTGCTCACACAATAATAGAGGCATTTTTTTTTTCTTTGCTCCATTGGTGGAGATTTCTTGGAAGTTTTAGGATATCTTCCCTTTAATTTTCCTAGACACTCTGATTTTACTTATGTCTCTCACCTTTGCTTTCCCTCCATCCCCAAATGCAACAGTGCTCTAGGCTCACTTTGCTCTAGTGTTAGGAGAGCCATCTGCCACCAGAACTATGATTCCCAGCATTGCTGATGCTCCCTGGTCTCTGGACTTCCGCTTCCAGTCCTGAAGCTGCCAGCAGAACTAGGATTCCCAGCATTCCTGGTGCTCCCCATGCTCTGGGTTTTCCCTGACTTAGGGAGCCATGTCCCCCCAAGCCTCTGGCTCTCCTGTTTTGCTGTCTGGTGACCAAGGGAGCCACATCCCCCCAAGCTGCCAGCTCTCCCATGCTGCTCTGTATATGCAAATTACCCACCATCTTTGTTGGGTTAATTTGCATACTCCTCATTGGCTGGTGGGCATGGCTTGAGCATAGCGGAGGGATGCTAAATTGCATGTTTCTCTTTTATTATATAAGATATATAGATTGCACTTAGTAGATGCCTCACTAAATCCTTAACATTTTCTCAGTTAAACCCTGCAATAAACCTCAACCCTCCTTGTCTAAAGAAATATTGATGTGCTTATTTTGCAGATAGTTAAACTGAGGTTTAGGGAGGCTCAAGGACTTGCCCAAAGTCACTTATCCTAGTAGAAGTGTCAAGCTTTGACTATAGAGATAACAATGCTTGGGTTCAAATTCTGAGGGGAAGTTGCCAAGTTACTTAACCTTAACTTACACTGATCCTCAATTCTCTTGTCTTCAAAATGAAGTTAGGATTGTTATGAGAATTAAATAAACTAACACTAAAAATTAAATGAGTTATTCTTTGCAAAATGCTTTGAACAGGGCTTGGCACAAGTATGTGTTAGATAAGTGTTCTGCTTATTTGTTTGTTTGTTTTTTAATAAAAGATAAAATAACAAAGAAACAAAAACCAGATCACACAGCAGGGGGACTTTGAGCGGAACAGAACAGCAGACTCCAAGGCCATGTGTCCTCTGTGTCTTCTGTGATGCCATGAGATCCAACCTTCTGAGTTCCTGAAGCGCTGGGGCTGCAAGGAAAACCTAGGGGTGCACACTGATGTTGGAGGGCCCACAGGCACACTTGACTTCCTTCTTAGCTTTGCAAATGGCTCGGAGCTGGCTTCTCTATGGTCATGTCTGACTTTGCTCTGGTTCTTCATTGGTTTGGCTTTGCCACTGAGGTCAGGCAGCCCTGGTGAATGTACCCACCGCTGGAATCTGCGTGTGCACGGGCTCGCACATTCACGCCACCCATGCACGTTTGGCACCATCTTCCACTTTCCACAGGAACCCAAGGCCACGGGCCAGCTTGAGGATGCGTTGCTCACGTGGGGCTTTGGTGAGATGGCAAACCTCATTTCCACATTGGAGCTATTTGCTATCTGTAGGCAATTCCTGAAGGTGCAAAGCTGCTACACAGCGTGCAATTGTCATCCAGCTCTCAGACTCTTATTTAATATCAGCAAGATGAAATCATGCTGGCCCCCGGGACACTCAGCACACATCTTCAGCTGTAACAGATTTGCTGGTATTTACTGAAAGATGCTTTCGCTCTGTGCACCAACAACTCCAGTTTGGTGCTGCACACGCTAAGGGACAAAAGAACTCATATGTGAGCAGGGCTGTCTCTTTGGGGACAGGGCTCAGGCTTCCAGAGGCAGAATCCAAATTTCTGCCTTGCAGCTGATTTGCTGCCAACACTTGGGCAAGTCAGTTGCATTGGTCCAGGCCTTTCCTCTCTCATCTGTGTCTCTGGTTTTCCTTCCAGTTACTCAATTTGGTAGGCAGGGCGTGGAGTTCAGAGGGGAAAGGAAAGTTGGAGTCATTTCTAATATTCTCTTTTCTGTTACTTATCAACAGGAAAAGTTACGAGCTCAGCAACCTTCCACCCTCCCTAGAGATGTACCCAGCCCCCCACACACAGACTATTTGGTCAGAGAGAACACGCTGGTTTATATCTAGAAAAATTAGATATTAGGATCAGTCATTTCCAAGCCACTGCCCGTTCCTTGTGACCCACGCATGGAATGATTGGAGAATGCTCTGCCCTGGCTTTGCACAGGTACAATGGGCATTCTTTCGCCAAAGTGAAACCCCAGCACAGGAACCATACTACCAGGGAAAGCTGTAGCTATAAGGGAATTGAGGACACCCTTCTCCTTAGTATTTTGTGTCTTTGCTGACTTGTTTTCTGTGGGTGTGTTGTCTTTCTCCCTTTCCGTCTTATCTCTCTCCTGTCTCCCTTGCTTCCTGCCTGCCTTTCTTTCTTTTTCTTTCCTCTTTCTTTTCTTCTTCTGCCTTCTTCTTTTATTTTATTTTAGAGAGGAAAGGAGAGGTCTGAGATAGAGATATAGAAACATCAATGATGAGAAAGAATCATTGGTTGGCTGCCTGCTAAACAGCCCCCCGACTGGGGATTGAGCCTGCAACCTGGGCATGTGCCCTGACCAGGAATCAAACCATGACCTGTTGGTTCACAGGTCAAGGCTCAACCACTGAGCCACGCTGGTCGGGCCCTCCTCTGCCTTCTTCTAAATATTTTTGTTGAGTTTGTAGTTATGAGTTACACTATGTATTCTCAATGGGAGCAATACTGAACCAAGGGGGTAAAAACTGGTTCTTGGGAGGGCAAAATAAAACAAAAACAAACAAAAAAACTTACTTTGTGTATAAAGCATAGATAAACACAGAGTATATAGTATGTAAGCAGATATACAACAGGACTGCATTAACATATCTCTTTGTTGGGGCGGGGGTATAAAAATGTTTGAGAAACACTGAGACAGACAATGATCAACCTGGGAAAGAGAAACAGCAATAAGTTAAAGCACCAGAGCAGGTCACCAATCTGAGACTCTGAAAGGTCAAAGGAGGTCTGGTTCCTCGGTACTGCAAACCTGGCAGTTGGAGATTATTTGAAAAGCCAAGTTGCATTTGGGGAGCTTGGTCTCATCGGCCCTTCCTGTGCTCGACACCTCCCGCAGCTGTCTGTCTGGAGGCTTCATGATGTATTAGAAAAGATCTACTGGCTATGGAATTAACAGGCAGAGCCCCAGTCTGGGCGCTGCCATTTACTGACTTAGATAAAACACCACCTTTCTGGACCTCAAGTCTCTTGCCTGTAAAATTCAGAAACAATGCCTTTTCAGCCTCCGCAAGGATCTGGTAAGGATCAAAGGAGATAATGTAAGTGACAACTTCCAAAGTGGTGCGGTACGCAAAGACTTAAGCAGTGGATGGAGGAGGGTGGTGACATGTGGGTTGCCACCCACGCAGTGCAACTTCAGAGGACCGCGTGCTTCCAACTCTCCTCCACAGGAGCTGAAATTCCTGCTGTTAGTCACTGCTTTGAATTCAGACCCTCATGACGCCTCTGTTGAGAGCATATGTAGCAGGAAGGGAACTAAACTGTTTGCTTCTTGTGGGAAGGGCCCCCCTTGCAACTTGACTTTGTCCCTCACCATGGAGCACAAAATCTGACCCCAGTGGGTCAAATGACGTTTAGGCAGGTAATCATTTCAGCTCTCTGAACCTTGGCACCCGCATCTCTCAAATGGCCGTATCGGTGGCTGCAGTGCAGGTTCCTGGGAAGATTATCAGAGATCGCGTGTGCTTTGTCCCGCCTGATGTCATCTGCATGTAGTAACGCATTGTGTTACAAACCAGACAAGGAGAGAAATCAAAGGCCTTAGAAACAACTACTTTCTAGAAATGGACTCTGAGATGTGGCTATAAGAGGTTAATTTAAAAAGAATGTTGCCCAGTTGGTGTGGCTCAGTGGTTAAGCATAGACCTATGAACCAGGAGGTTATGGTTCCATTCCCAGTCAGGGCACATACCCTGGTTGCAAGCTGGATCCCCAGTTGGGGGGGCGTGTAAGAAGCAGCCGATGAATGATTCTGTCTCATCACTGATGTTTCTATCTCCCCCTTCCACTCTGAAATCAATAAAACATGTATTTCTTTTTTTTAAAAAAAAGAATGAGGTTACAAAGATCCCTTCACAGGGGTGCTCCAAGACTTGCCTCAGGTGATTGTTTTTATAAAAGTGTTTTTTGTTTTGTTTTCAGAGTAACATTTCTCCTCAGTTCTGCCAATAGATTCCATCTCCAGTCTTCTTTCTCTAAGCAAGCCCCTCCCCACAGCATGTACCTGGTAGATGCCTGGAAGCAGATAGGGGCAGAAGTCCGCCTTGATTCAATTATAACCCCTTATTACAGCATGTTACCACTGTCACAAGTGCACGGGTTGCTTTTCTGAGCTGCCCCCTCTCCCCACAGGCTCCTTCTGTGGTCCCCTGTCAGTCTATAAGACACAGAGTTCTCGGACCCCACACCCAGTAGCGCTGACTGCAGCAAAATCCAGGTACACACTCAGCAGTCTGCTGGGCTCCACCGGTTTACCCATGGCTAACGACCCCCTGAAAAAGAGGATGAAAGCAGATGGGAAGGAAGGAAAGGGTCTGCTTGTGTTTTTAGTTTCTGCCACGCTCAGCTTTTCGGGGGGTGGGAGGAGGGAGAAAAGAAGACTCGTGCTCGGAGCTGGTGCCCTGCCAAGCTTCCTCCCTCCCTGGATAGTCCAAGCACTCCACCGTCTGTGCAGACTGTATAACAGCAACTTCTGGAAGCACAAGCCAAAGTCTGGGCTCGTCCAGAGGCAGTGGATTCCCGCTATCTGTATGGTGGGGTTTTACTCTCCACCTTAATTCTTTAAAAAACTGCCGGCTCTTCGAAGCACATCTGTTCCGGCCAGCTTCTGTTCGTAAAATAACTGAAAGCTTCCTCTCTAGAGAAATCCCCGCATCTTCTCTTTAGTCCGGTGCTTCCACTGACAGTTTGACTCACAGAGTGAGGCTGTGGCAAATATTAAAGCATATTAATGAAAATGAGATAAGACACTGACAGACCTTCCCTCCCCCACCCACAATTTTGCTATTCTCACTGCTCAAATGCATCTTGACAGGAAATTTACTTCTCTGATCCACATCATTTCCCACAGCAATTTTCCAACAGCAAACATAAATTTGTGGTGATTGCTAAGAGGTTTTCAATCCCTGGACCAAGGAGGCCACGGGGTTTCAACTTTCCATCTCACCTTCAGGTAAACACCCATCACTCAGGACATGATCACTTCGGATGCTGGGCAGCAGCTAAGCCGAAGAGCCTGGAGATGAGCTTGTAGGTTTCCAGCATAAATGGGCTTGGAGGGGGGGGGATGGTTTGTATATCCAGTCCGAATCTTCAGATGGTAATGAAATCGTTAAATAAGAAAATAATTGCCTGAGCCCACACAGCTGTGTTCCCAGATGGCACGTGGCACTAAGTAGACACAATGCCTTTCCATGGCACTGACCTTTGACCTCATTGCCACAGACCACATTTATCCTAGATCGGAGGTGGGAGTTGAGCCCATGCCCTGAGATACACTGTGTGCTCTTTGTGTTGCGTTTGCCTTAGGACTTAGAAATCAGTATGATCATCCTTAGTATCCCCTCCTCATCATTACTTTTGGTACAAATAGATCTGTAACCACCGAAGTGTGTTTTGATCATTTACACAGTGAATCTCCTTTGCAATGCTAGGTTTTTGGGTTTTTTTTAAATGTATTTTTATTGATTTCAGAGAGGGATAGGGAGAGAGAAATAGAAACATCAATGATGAGAGAGAATCATTGATCGGCTGCCCTCTGCACATCCCATCCTGGGGATCAAGCCTGCAACCCAGGCATGTACCCTTAACCAGAATCAAGCCTGGGACCCTCCAGTCTGCAGGCCAATGCTCTATCCACTGAACCAAAACGGCTAGGGCCAAAGATATTTCCAGTCGAGTAGAATTCAGTCTACAGACCTAACTAGATGGAATCACATAAAATAATATATGTGACAGTACTTTAAAAGTGGTAGGTTTGATGAAAACATTTGGCACTATTACAGTATCTTCCTGCTGTGTCCAAACCAACATGCAGATGCTGGTGTCATTTGTATTGTCCTCCATATCCCCAGGCCTTCTCTGTCTTTTCCTTTCTTACATACTCATTCAAATTCTCATGACAATGTAATATCTAGTTCAAGTTCTAAAGACATCTAAGAAGCCTTTCCAGATGCCTTCAGTTCACCTTCCTCTACCACAACAGGTGCTACAATATTCATGGAGCTTGGCATCCATGTTTGTCATTCTGGACTGCCCCCACATATGTTCTCTTCATTGCCTAGAGCATTAATTTACTCATATACCACACATGTATGTCTTCCATCATATGTGTTCCATCATATTCTATTCATGGTCAGGAGACAACTATTTAGATCAGTTATATTCAGTTTCTAGGCACCATGGATGAAGCAAAGAGAGCAAGATAGGGCCCTGATCTCAAAGCGGTTATAAACCAGTAGGACAGGTACAATGCATGCACTTATTACGACAACCAAAGGTGGGGGAAAGTGCATACTATAACACAGGTGTATCAAAATCCTCTGAGGGTTTTCTCAATTCAGGGAATGGGTGGGAGGAAGAAGAAAGCTTGATAAAGAAGATGGTCCATGCACGGGGTCTGGCTAGGTGGCTGGGATTTGACAGGCAGAACGGAAGGAAAGGGCCTCTTTGGAGAATAATCTGTGTCTGAAGTAGTGTGGAGGCAGGTAAGTGAAAGGGAAGCACTGGCCGAGTGCACAGGCAAGGTGCTCAGCAGCATATCATGCTTGGTGAGTTTTAGGTGGATACTTAATCAGCATGACCATCTGGAATCTAATTTTACTCAGTTTCACTAAGAAATGCATCCTAGTGCTATCAGGATGAGTTAGTGAGCAAACAACTTAACCACTTTTATACCCTTCCCCTATACTCATTGTTAAAAGGAGAACAGAGTCCAGAGGTATGTTTCCTAAGCCTTTCTAAGGGGAGATTTTGCATAATTATTATAAAATAAGAGGAAGTATTTGAAGGGGGTCACTGGAACATCCAGAGTAGAAACAAGTTTTAAAAGTGATTTTTGAAGTTGGAAGAGTCATATGTTGCAACCTGAAGGGACATGGGGAGGTGACAGAAGCTCACAGGGGATGGAGCGGTCTCCAAAGGAGGCTGAGTCATGGGCACCTATGGGTCCATTCTCAGAAAAGGCTCCAGTGACCAAACATATAATGAAACAGCAGTTCTGGCTGGCTTTCAGGAACCATGCGGACAGAGACAATGATTGGGTAAGTAAAAGTCACATGGCCTGAAGATCATCATTACTGAGAGTTCTGGACCCTCTAGGATCAAGAAGGTTTGGTCTGGTATGACAATCCTTATAGTGACTGAAAGTTAATTTCCCTGGTAAGAGAAAAAACTATAAGAAGATAGGATATAATTTCATAAAAAAACAAAAGGCAAGTGAAATATTTTCACTCCTGTTGTGGAGTAAATTTTACATACATTAATTACATTGACTTTTATCCACAAGTCATGCAAACAGAGTGGCTGAAATGTTACTGGTATTTTTTAAAATATATTTTGTTGGTTTTTTACAGAGAGGAAGGGAGAGGGATAGAGAGTTAGAAACATCAATGATAGGAAACGTTGATCAGCTGCCTCCTGCACACCTCCCACTGGGGATGTGCCCGCAACAAAGGTACGTGCCCTTGACCAGAATCAAATCTGGGACCTTTCAGTCCGCAGGCCAACAATCTGTCCACTGAGCCAAACCGGTTAGGGCATTACTGGTATTTTTTTTATAAATTTGTATTTGAAGGGTCATTAGTCAGGAGAGCATTTAATTCCACTCAAACTTTGAGTGTGTGATAAACATCCCTGAGAATACCCTGATGTGCATTCTCATTGGGAGTCTATCATGTCTGAGTACCCAGTGGGCCCACAGGGCAAAATATAGGGATATGCTGAGATTAATGACTTTAATCTCAAACTGTTACTCTTGTTAACAAGACCAGAAGCAAAAGTGACTATCAGCATCCCCACAAATGCCCTAGAAGCAAAGAGAAATCACTCTGAGATACAAGTGTCGAGGCACCCAGGCTTGGTCTTGAGGCCCTGGTTGACTGTCATCAGAAATGTATACTTTTGAGTATGACACTGGATGCTCTCCTCAGTGTCCCTAGAGCCAGTCTGAGAATGAAAATTGTAACAAGAGAAATGCTAATGTGGTAGATGTTGTTGCCAATCAACCCAACAGCCATTCCCCATCTTCTTTGTCCATGGCAGCAGTATCAGTAGCCATGATAAAGGCTAAAAAAGCCATAGGCTGAAGCCAGGCCATGGCTGACAAGTGGGATAAATGTAAGGTGACCAGACATGCCACTTTTGGTGAGACAGTCACGATTTTTAACAATTTGTCCTGCGGCATTTTAAAAAAGTCCCGATTTTTGGAAAGAGACATATGTACTACTCTTTATAATATTTTAAATAATAATAATAATAAAAAGAACCCCCCCCCCCCCCGGTCAATGGTGTCCCGCTTTACCAACATTAAAATCTGGTCACCTTAGATAAATGTCTCCTGGGAAATGTCTCAGTAATATTTTATTCCTAGAAAAAAAGTGATGTCTAGGAGGAAATGACTCTCCTGTCTGAGCCATGAACAGCCATCCTGAATGAACAAGCACAAGGGCAGGTGAGGGAATAGTTCAGAAAGAAACAAGAGACTGGGTATCTGATGACACTACTGTGTCCCAGTGTCCAGCCTGGGACATCCACCTCTAGACCTATTGCTATGTGAGATAATAAACAACTGTTTTCAAGTCATTGGGAAGTGAGTGATTCTACCCACTACCATAAACATTTTACCTGATCCAAATAAACTGTAGATGGAATGGGGTGGACACAAGAGTGTTTACAAAGCAAAAACCTAATGTTGAACTGTTAAGGACCCAGAATAAAATGATATCTCTGTGAGGATTTTGAGGGATTTTCAGAGATGATGAGAAGAATGTGGTTGAAGGTCAGAGATGATGGAAGGAATAGTGTTAATGGTTTCACAACAGTGAAAAGGCCAAGCAATGAAGAGACAACTACACTGAAGAGGAAATGAACAGTGGAGGGGACACTGATTAAAGTCACTGCATAGCAGAGTGGAGGGAAAAATGGCCACCACTTCTGTAGTGCTCAGGTTTAGTCACGGGAAAGGAGGGGCTGAAGAACTACCCTGGACATGGACCGGAGCTGAAAACTATTGCCAACATCTTTGCAACTGTCAACCTTCATCCTTGAGTGTACACATTGAGACCGGGTGGCCTGGAAAGGGGCCTTTTACCTTCGAAGGCGAGTAAGATCTGGGAGCATTGTACTATCTAGAGTTAGTCCTCCTTAACTTTCCAGGAAGACAGCTATTTTTAAACTCCATTGTTAATTCTCCATTTTCATCTTCTAAAAAGAAATAGAACTCTTTATTAAGACATTAAAATCATTCAAGAAGAACTTGGATAGTCCCACTGGATTGACAATGCCCCTCCCGTAACTGCCATTGAAGCATGAAGGCGGAATCCCTTCCACTGTGTTGCCATGAATACCATTGTTGCATTCACACTCACTGTGCCATGCTGAGGGAAATTGAGACAATGCAAGTGCAAATACTTGGCATGAGGCCTAGAATTAATCATTCAATCATTATTAATGGCCAGCCCCTTCTCTTTCCCTTCTGCTCTCCCTCTCCCCACTTCTCTTATCTTTCTTTCTGACTCCTTCCCTTCCTTCCTTTTCTCTTCCCCAACCCTCCTCTGTCCTTTTTTCTCAGTGAATACTCAGCATATGCAGCGACTGGAGAAAAATCCTCCCTACATAGCTGTACCTCCTGCTCTTCCCACACACTTCCCAAACACACACTCCCCAGCTTCCCCCAGCTGCAGTTGAGGTCAAGGGGAGGTGGATACAACCTGTCGCCATCTGTTGTAACTCATGAAACATCTTCCCACTGAAGCAATGCCATAAAACGGGGTACTTCCCTGGCCTATCAAACAATATTCACTGAAAACTTAATTTAAATATTTGCAAGTTTTATCTCTGGGGTTACACTTGTGAAGTTACTATCTCTGAATGTAGGTCTCACATGTCAGGTCTCTCATTACTTGCACTTTCTTTATACTCCATAGAAAATAACTTTTTAAAACTATTTCATGGCACATTTTAGTAATGAGAGCCCCAATCTCATGTCCTCCTACTTAACACTAACTTGTGTATTTCAGATAAAAACCATTTGTAAGATGCTCGCTCCCATCTCTCGCCTTTTTCCTTTGTCATCTCAAAGGCTTTAGATCGCATAGATTCTTATGTATTCAGAAGCTGCCCGTTTGAGCTCTAGCAATTTCATCTCCAGAAGTCTTGCATCCAACATGCTAGATGGGCTTAGTCTTTGAATTTCCAATGAGTTCATAACCCTGGCCTGGGCCTTGGCAAAGGACTGTCTTAACAGCGCAGACCCGAGCCAGTCCCCAGGAATGTTTCTGCATATAACTCATGTATAATTAATCTCTGGCTACCCTGGAGGTCCCACATCCCCTTGGATCAACAGACCCAGAGGCAGCATTTTAGCTAAGAGCCAATAGCATTTTAAGGCTCTCTTGAGAAGGCAAACGAAAATGATGGTGCTTCTGTGTAGCTTTTCAAAAAGAAACCATTCAAGAAGGAAAATCCACTCACCAGATGCCTTTCAGGGATATCTGAGAGACCTTAACCGGTGAAATTTTGCTCTCTGTTTTAAGAGTTAGAAAATAAAGGAAAGAGGGAAGATCAGCCTCAGACGAGGCACTCCACTGCTATGCTAAGTGACCTTGTACTGAAATATTTCATCTAAATACATGCCTCCCCATAGGGCTCAAACCCAGGAAGATACCTATGTTTTTCTTGCATTACTCAAGGCTCCAGACCTTAGGGTGACATGCATACCCTCACTTGAATGTTGACCTCCCCAGGGCAGTGTGTGGACAAGTGAGCAGTGGAGAAAGCTGTAGCCTAGAGACAAAGACCTGGGTCCATCCCCAGTGGTACCTCAGGTGGGTACCTCTGAGCAACGAAAACCTTGTGGTACCTCCCAGGTCCTGGCACATAGGCTGATAGCAGTAATCATAATCCATTATTTATTTTCAACCTTAGAGTTACAGAACACTACAGCTTGCACACATGATCCCATTTGGTAGGCTCAGCAAGGGAGGAAAGGAAAATACCTACTGTTTGAAATCCTGCAAGGAAACAGACCCTGGCATTGGCATTTATAGAACCTTATGTTATTTATTTCTCATAAAAACAATACTCAGGTATGTATTGTTGAACTAATAAGAAAACTGAAATTCAGAGAGAGTAAGTCAAGGCCCATCACCCCACAGTTAATACCCTTCTTTCTAATCTAAACCTGACAAAAGTTTCCATTACAAAACAGATGGGGAAACTCCCTCTTTCATCAGTCAGCTCTTCCAGGGGGGTCAGGTCATGACAGAAATCTCAGTGTATTGACCATCCTGTCTCACTTGGACAAGATAAAGTACAAGGATCCCAATGTGATAAAATGCTAAAGTCTATTAAAAGCCCCATGCCTGCAGAAATAGACTCTATTGTTTCAAATTTGTTGTTTCTTTGAGTATTCCATTCTATCCGTTGGTGGTGACATCAGAGCAACAAGATGTGTAAGTTTTAAAAAAGATAGAAGACAAATTGTAGTATTGTAAAATGGTATGTATCACCACTGAAAGATACCTTCACATCACAAAATCTAATGCCCTCATTAAACAGATGAGGAAGCTAAAGTCCCCATTGGCAAAATGGTTTGTCTATGATCACTGGGAGAATAAGTAGCAGGGTCAGAAGTAGATGCTACAATCAAGCCAGTGCCTATCCTGGAGATAGTATTCAACTCATATTTGCAGCAGAAAGAGACAAATGGAAGAAACTGAACTCTCTGGGGTAAGTCTGGTACCTTTGATCTCCATTTCACACTCAGTCATGGACTGCTGTAGAGGCAGACAAGCCTCACTTGGAGGCCTTCCTCTGTTTCTTTTACCCGGATAGGGCATGAGACTACCAAGGCCATTTCATTCAGTGATCTTTTCTCCAGCGTGACCACTTTTTGCCTGCCACTTTTCTATCTCCTCCTTCGATAAGAGATAAACACAAATTCAGCCTCCAACACAGTAATCTGTCCTTCACTATTGTCTTTCAAATAATTGTTTTAGAAAGAGAACAATAACTCGGGGTAGGTTACAAGCTCAGCTGTTATTTTTCACTTCCCCTGCGTCCTTGACCTTGGACAATGCTGTCCCACACCAATCCTGGACTGTTTTTGGCCAATGAGAGAATAGCAAACATGACACAAGTGGAGACTTAGAAAGCACTTGCACATTAAGACACGTTCTTATGTTGCTCCCGGGAGTCCTGAGACCTCTCCATGTGCACTATCCAGGCTGGCCTGTTGGATGATGAGAACAGCTGGCCAGAACCACAGCCTGCAGCCAGTGGAACACCAGACACATGGGTAAGACCTGCAACCGCCAGCAGATGGCAGACATGTGAGTGAGCCCACCCAAGATCATTAGAACTCTCAAGTGGAACTCAGCCCTAGTTAGCAGCTAATAAACTATTTATTTTAGGTCATTAAATTTAAGATTTTTTAAAAAGAGAAAATGCTAGCAAAGTATCCTAATAATAGAGCACATAAGTTGAATACTTATTCTTATTTGGGGTGCTGTCTTATTTTATTACATTTTCACTATCTCCCAGGCAGTTATTAATATGCCCATTTTATACAAGAGGGAACTGAGGCTCAAAAAGGTTAATTCACTTACACACCTGGTACATGGCAGGTAAGCACTTCAGATTCAAATCTCTTCTATGTCACATTAGACATCCTTAAGCACCACCAAAACCAGAAAGACAATTTCAGTGACAGAGAATTTCAGAACCATATGGTATGAGGAAGGAAGGCAAGGACTGTGTTGGTTTAACTTGTGGAAAGGACTCTCACTGGCCAGGAGAGAAACTTGCATTTGTCTTGTGACTGTCTGATAGCGGGCAGAACTGAGAGCTCCAAGGAGAAGTCATCAGAAGGTTGACTTGCATGATGGCAAAAATGAATCTTCTACTAAAAGAAGTAATGCAGAAGGGAGTAGGTGAACTCAAGGGAAAGTGAGTTCCCTATAACCAGAGATATTCAAGAAAAAAAAATGTATTCCCTCCATGGATATCTCAAATTTATTTCTGCCTCACATTTACTCATTTTTTTCTCATCAAGAAAGTCTTTTGGCCCTAACCGATTTGGCTCAGTGGATAGAGCATTGGCCTGTGGACTCAAGGATCCCAGGTTTGATTCCGATCAAGGGCATGTACCTTGGTTGCAGGCACATCCCCAGTAGGGGGTGTGCACGAGGCAGCTGATCGATGTCTCTCTCTCATTGATGTTTCTAACTCTCTATACTTTTGCCTTCCTCTCTGTAAAAAAATCAATAAAACATATTTAAAAAAAAAGAAGATCTTCTGGTTTTTCCTCAGGATTCAATTTGTATACAGTCTTCAAGGCCTGGCTGAAGTCCAGCATTTTACACAAAACATTCCCTTTCTGTCACCACAGCCACTGTACCAACAATATCAGTCCCGTCTTCCTCTCACTATAACTCAATTCGAATCTGCATCTTAATGTGGACTGGGACTGGTGGAAAAGGTATATATAGTTCGGGAATTTTACAGATTCATGTTTGGCTCTAATAATGTGTTCTCACTTACCTTTCTGGACAACTTCGTGAGGTTATGAGGATACAATGAGAAGATATGTGCAGCGTGCTTGGCTTAGGTAGTTTTCAGTATTAGGCTGGGTCACATATTTACCTGGCCTTCTGAAATAGACTTTTAGGCAGGGAACGTGCCTAATACTTCCCTAATCCCACTTCCTCAAAAGACTGGTGATACACATATATGCATACTTACAAAGTATTATTTGAATTTAATATTCACTAAAAAAGCCAAATCCAAGGTATTTTCAAGAAATAAATCTGTGGTGTTGTAATTGTCTTAGTTAGATTATAAATATTACTAGTAGAAAGAGAACAAAGGGGAGTCCAGACATTATCAGCATGGTCATCAGGGCAGCTTCACTAGGAAGCTACAGCTTCATGCCCCTAGGAAACGACTAGTTCATTGCCTGCATATCACTGGGGGAAGGGAACAAACAAAGGGGGGGGGCGGCGGTGGATGCATACTCAGTGAAATCAGGGTACTGTAGTGAAGGGTTGTCTGTCAGTCTAGCTGGGGCACAATGGATTTTCTAGGGGCAGACCCTATCAGAAGTTCCAGAAATCTTAGAAAGTTAAAATCCCCAAAGACTTCCTACTCTCTGGTTCTCTTGTTCTCTCTTGCTCCATGACACACACTCACCCATGCACTTGCCTGTTCACACTCCATAGACATGTGGATTTAAGCCACCACATGCTCCATCTAGACTGGGATGTACTTTAATATGAAGCAGAAACTAAGGGCAGTGGCCTTTATTCTGGCCCTGCCGAAGACAAGATTGGACTTCCTCTATGGCAAGATGGACAGAGATGGGATTTTGGAGAGGAACCAACAATATCTTACATAATCAATAAATCTTACATAATCAATAAAGCTTTCTACAAAACCCCATCCTCCCATGGGGACCTCAGGAAATCCTTTTTTTTTTTTTTTTTTGCTGCCCTCCAAGAACTCCAATTCCACAGATAACAGTATAATCAAACAATAAAAGCAACAACAACAAAACCATATCTGGTCTTTGTCCCTGGTACCTAGCAAAAAGCTTCATAAATCCTTGGAATTTCCTGAGTAATATGAATGTCTTTATTATTTTACTTAGGCAGCTCAAGGCAGGACTCCTAGATAGCTTCAAAGTAGAGGCTGGTGATGTGAAAGAGCACTTGCATGATCACAGGGTTGAAACTTTTGGCCAGGTTGACCTCTGGGGAGAAAAAGACACTGGAGATTGAGTACAATCATGTGATTAATTACAGTTAGTGTAATGAAATCCCAGTAAAAACTCTGGACCAAGAACTTACTGATTGGTAAAGACATCTGCATGCTGGGAGAGTAATGTGCCCAGGTTCCCAAAAGGAGGGCACAAAAGTTAGCATCCCCACCTCTCCCAGACCATGTCCTATATGTTTCCTCCATGTGGTTGATCCTATGGTGTGTCCTTTATAATAAAACTGTACCCTTAAGAATAGTACCTTTAGTGAGTTCTGTGAATTGCTCAAGCACATTATTGAACAGAGGGAGTTGTGAGTTAGCCAGTTGGTCAGAAGTGCAGGTGGATTCTAGACTTACAGCTGGTTTCTGAGAGCTGGTATTAGAACCGAAAGCCAACTAACCAAGCATCATCTCTTGGTTATTGGACTACTAGTGACCATGTGCACAGATTCGTGCACATTGAAAGGAAATTAATTAAGTGTCTGGTGGGGTGGGACTGGGCGAGATGGGCTGGACATGCCCTGGACACGTCCTGGAGCCAACTACCCACGGTCCCTCCTATGCATCTACGGAGTGAGCAAGGTCCTCTGGCAGATGGGGTCCCTAGGCTTGCCCTGTGAGGATCTGGCCAAAACCAGGACTTTGACATTCCCTAAGGGGTCCCGGAGTGGGAGTTGGTATTCTGTAAAGTTTCTGTCATGCAGGGTGTGGGATGCAAACACAAGTGTGCAATAAACCAGATTCAGGGCCTACAGTGCCCCAGCAACAACATAACCCATGGCTGAAGGTGGGATTGCACAGCCCAGTGAGGAATCAGGCTCCCTCCTCTCTGGTTTCAGGGTATTTCACCTGAGAACCGCTCTTGCCAAGGCCAAGTCACTGCAGCTCGGCAGTTCCTGCATTGAACATCTGCTCCCCTGGTGGTCAATGCATGTCATACCAACCTGTCAGATGGTTGGACATAGCACATTACATATATATATATATATATATATATATATATATATATATATATATATATATATATATATATATATATATATATTAGGGGCCCGGTGCACAAACTTTGTGCACTCGGGGTGGAGGGAATCCCTCAGTCCGGCCTGTGCCCTCTCACAGTCTGGGACCCCTCAGTGGATGTCCTATGATGGCCCCAGTCTGCCAGGCGCCTTTTGTGTGTGTGTGTGTGTGTGTTTGTGGCCACTGGGGACTTGCCCCCAGCTGCATCTGAGGCTCGGAGCAGTCCTCCTGTGTGTGTCTACCTGCTGGGGACCTGCCACCAGGCACAATGTGGAGGCTTGGAGCAGGCACCCCCTCTATGTTGATCTCTCAGACTCTTGCCCTCCCCTGCGTGTTGTTTTCTTTTTTGAGCTGTGACCAGGGCTGGGTGCGGCCTGCCTCCCAAGCTTGCCTACTGCCCATCTTCCTCCAGCCACCAGAAAGCAGGGAAAACCCCGCCTCGTGGTCAGGCCAGCCTTTTCCTGCTCCCTGATCCCCGGAAGGGACTTGGGAAGCCACCAAGCAGGCCGCCAATTCTTTCCCACTCACCGGTCCCCTGCTGCCTTCCTTTCCCACTTCCCGGTGCCGCCAAGGGGTCTGGGGAGCTGCCAAGCAGGACCCCGGCCCCTGCAGCATTGCTTTCCCACTCCCCGGTGTCCCGCAAAGGGCCTGGGAAGCCCACCAAGCAGGCCACTGACCCCCCGCTGCCTCTTTCCCACTCCCCGGCCTGCCACCTTGCTTTTCCACTTCCTGGTGCCCTGCAAGGGGCCTGGGAAGCCCACCAAGCAGGCCACCGACCCCCTGCTGCCTCTTTCCTGCTCCCCGA
>PVJC01007833.1:0-50266 GCA_004026665.1 Murina feae
GATTATTAAAAATTAGAAGATGTTATACTAGAGCAGTAAAATGAATTTCTTTCATTAGATTTGCTCTGCTAATGTAAATCTGTCTATCTTATCTGGACAGTATTTTGCCCATATGAATGAAGTTCCCTTTTTGACTTAGTGATCTAGAGTTTCCATTTCTAGGAAGCCATCCTAAAGGAATAATCAGTATGAACACAATATGATTATATTTGTTGTTACTTATTCAATACAACAACTAGAAATAGTTTAATGTCTATAAAAAGAAATGGTTTTTGTATGCTACCATACATCTACATAATGAACTATATGCAGACTTTTTTTGTAAGTCACAATTTCAAAGAATATTTAATGACAGGAAAATGTTCTTGTTTAGAGAACTGTCAACTTACAGTATGATTCTAATTTAGAAGAGGGAATACATTAATATGTATGTGTACATTTTAAAGAAAGCTGAAATGTTTTGTGAGTGATTCATCTTATTTATTCTTTTTCTCTGATGGAGGAGAGAATGTGGCTGTGGTCAGTATTACAAGTATTATAAGTATTAAAAGGATTAAGTAGTGGCATCCTGCCTGCAGCCAGGGCATTGCTGGTGACTGTGTGTATGCTCACAGCTAAGTGTGGGGGTGAAATGAATACCTTTAATATGACAGCAGCCAAAGGAGGAGAGGGTAGAAGTTGATAAAATTCTCCTACTTTTCTAATTAAGAAAAAAATAAAATCCAGGAGAAGAGACAGATGAGCAGTTGAATGACCCTTTCACAGGGGTCGCCTAAATACATCCTGCATATCAGATATTTACATTACGATTCATAACAGTAGCAACATGACAGTTAATGAAGTAGCAACAAAAATAATTTTATGGTTGGGGGTCACCACAACATGAGGAACTGTATTAAAGGGTCGCGGCATTAGGAAGGTTGAGAACCACTGGCATAGGGTGGGACTAGCCCTAACCATGCAGAGGTACATCCCTTCCCCACATGCCAGCAGGAAGCAGGAGACGGAAGTTTCAGGGTGAGCAAGAAGTTCAGCTTCTTTATTTGTTGGTATCTTCAATTTTATCGATCAAGTAAGTTTATCAAATAAGATTAGAAAGGTTTAACGGTGGGGACATGAGAAAAGCAGAGAAAATAATAATTTTTTAAAGAACTGCTGCTTTAAGTCAAACTTTTCACTAATTCAGAGTGTGTCCCTGCCCTAGTAGGAACTGATGGTGTTCTCTAATTATACTGGATTTATGAACAGGCTAGACTTACACGAGATTTTATTCCCTATTCTCTATTTTGGCATTCGCTTCTTGATGCTCTCTTTCACCTAACCCAAGTTACGCTGACATGATCTTTGACTTCCCACGGAGAAGTGTTCATTTTAACTGGCAGGCAAATGATATTACCCTCGGAAGGCCCATCATGCTAAATGACCATTAAACCATTACACTTAAGAACTGCCTCTCAAGATAGAGATTTCCAAGTGCTTCGCACGGGATCGCTGTTTAACTCTCAGCATTTTATAGACAGGGAAATGTCATCACCAAGCTCACATGAACTCCTCCGGTTATAAACAAAACATCTGTGGCTGGTTAGCTCCCTTGGTTGTTTCATCCATGAAGTTAAATGACCAAAACCTTGAGTGGAACCCTTGTGAAGCTCGGTTAGGAAGGTTCTCTTTATAAGCCATTCATTTGCAGCCCCAGTTCGATGAAGTTGTCTCCCCAAAGGGGCCCCTGATTCAGACAATGTGTGGCTGCCATCACCCCAACAATCAGCCTCTCTCTGCTTATTCCTCACCAGGCTCTTCTCCTTTCTGGCTACCCTGCCTTTATGCCTTTCCCCAAGGCCTTCCGCCCACTGTGATTATTGTGTTCCACCCAATCCCTCTGCACTTCAAAATGTGCCTCAATTTCACTGCAGTCCAATATTTTTCTCCAGTAACTCTCATCTTCATGAGTGTGTATGTAGATAAATGACCACCCTCTGTATCAATATTCTACGATTTAATTCACAATGACATTTGGTTTGAGAGTTAAGTTGCTCAAGACCATGTAACACAGGTATAGCACAACATAATGCAAAAAGAAGCCCTGCTTTCTATTTCAAGTTCAGCACTTCCCAGCTGGGTAATCTTGGGCAATGCATCTGGTCTCATTGGACAGCCACTTTATTATGTGAAAGATGAAAAGTCATACAGCTGTGATTTTCTACCTTATACCTTTTAATCACTTCAGTCTTTAGTATCACTCAATAAACACTTGATGACGGATGGAATCCTATTAATAGATAATACAAATCTATAATAAGAGTGCAAAAAAAAATCATAGGCACAAAATCCCCAACCCTGTGGGCAATGTAAGCCACCAGAAACAGTTATTTTTTTCTCTCTTTTTTATCAGCCATATTTTTGAAGTTGTGAAGTACTGCTAGTTTTGACACATTCACCTACATTTTTAAATGTTCAGTTGACAACCAAATTCAAGCCACAACTTCTTGTACTTGGACTTGCCTACACTGATGTATACCTATATTCAAATAATCCAAGTGTTTGAAATAAAACCCTTAAATCACAGCAAAGCGATAAATCAAATATAAACAAAGTGTTTGCCATATGACCTGTTCAAAAGCAGCAACCAAGCCTCCAATTCCCTCAAGTCCTGCTAACTAGCTAAAAAGCTAAAAGAAGGCTAAGAGGGCATGAAAGCAGGTGAAAGGTCACTGGCAGGGAAGGCGGAGTGGGTAGGATGCAAGAAGTGTGTTCTAAAATCTCGTAGCATCAGCACCCAAAATGCCCCCATGTGTTTCATATTTGCACTCCTTCCTTCTCCCACAATGCACAGGTGAAGATATGTTCTTTGAGCCTTTGAGACACCAACTCTCTTGACTTGAGCCCAGTTCTCTTTGGGAAACCATTACTGGGGTATTAGGCTATTAAGTCTCTGCAATGTTAAGGCATGCAAGGTAAGCAGAGATCTGCAGGACAACTTGCCTCTTTTTGTGGATGTAATTCAGATGCTAGCAAACTACAGCCTGCAGGACAAATCCAGCACTTTCAAAAAAGTTCCCGGCCTTTAGCTGGGGGAAAATAAATGCATGACACCTGAAAATGTAGTCTTCAGATTTCAGTGTCCATAAATAAAGCATTAGTGGACACACCATACTCGCTTCGTTACCTATTGTCAAGGGCTGCTTTACTTCTACAATGGCAGAATTGAATAATTGTGACAGAAACTGTACGACCTACAATATTTACTTTCTGGTCCTTTACAGAAAAGTTTGCATACATCTGATCCAAACTCCTAAATCCACCACTCCCAACATGGCATATAAAGCACATGGTTTAAACTTTAATATTTCTGCATATTCCACCCTGAGAAAACTTTATGATTTAGCAAAGCACACTGATGTTAGCTGAATTAAGGATTTTGTAGGACACGCTGAACCAGAAAGATTTAGAATTCTAAATCCCAGAATTGCCAGAATACAGCTGCTGGAGACCAACATCCTCTCCAGTGAGAGATCTGCTTTAGAGTGTTCTATTTAGCCTCCAGGTGAGTACAATAACAGCACGCCTAAGGTCATCCTAATGTTAAATCATTAAAAGTGTACAAGATGAAGTACGGATTGAGCTTTTCTTACACCATGAGGCTTTAAGACAAAATTCCACCACCCGGCATCCATCCTCATTTCATCCGCAGCAACTCATGCTCCACCCCAAACAGAGGCAAACTGTCTGACCCACAGAACCCCTGTGTTTCAGGAGACACTTCAACATAAAACAGGGCAGCAACACCAATTCCTTTCTCTGAGCTCTTCCTGGGCAAGAAATTATTGCCATGGTTAAGACAACTAGAATACATAGTCCCAAACCCAGGCAAGGCCAATTTCAAAGGGAAATGCTCAACATAATTACCGGTAAGAGTGTGAGGCGCTAAAAGAGAGTAGATCTGAACGTACCTCTTGTCTGTAGGTCCTGAGATCAAGTCTCTAGATGAGAAAGTTGGGTGACAGTCTCTTTATGGTGATGGTCAGGATCCTGCAAGAGAAATGGTCTGCACTTACCGGTCTTAAATAGCACAATGCAGAAAAATAAATTATTATTTTTTAATTAGAGTATGTCCCCGGCCTCACAATACCTCCTTTCCATGATGTGACATGTGAATTCTTCTCACTATGAAGAACCACCAAGCTCCTTTGCTAAATCTTGAACCAACCTGGAACAGCTCACAGGGAAGCTGTGATCACCCGGAGGGAGAAAACCAAGTGAGGGTGTGAAGCCTCTTAGTGCTTGAGCTTTATACTCACTGGGCTCAGGTGTGCACTCTGGCACTTTACTATGCAAAAGAACTCACAAAGGTGATGGCCATTAATCATACCGGTGCATCTACCTTAAGCAAGGAACTGTGACTCCATAGCAAATTGAAAGCAGATTCAAGTTCTGCTACAATCCAGATCCATGAAGATGGCAAGAAAAAAAGGAGACAGATTGTGACCTTGGTTTCTTTCTTTATTTATTTTTTTTACATGAAGTCCTAGGGCCTCCTGAGAAATACCTCTCATTATATTGCCTCAGCCATCTTAAGGAAATATGCCAAGGCCTTTCATCCTAGCTTTCCCTCAGAAACTAAATTATTGCCCTAACTGGTTTGGCTCAGTGGATGGAGAGTCAGCCTGCAGACTGAAGGGTCCCAGGTTCAATTCCAATCAAGGGCATGTACCTTGGTTACTGGCACATCCCCAGTAGGGAGTGTGCAGGAGGCAGCTGGTCTATGTTTCTCATCAATGTTTCTAACTCTCTTTCCCTCTCCCTTCCTCTCTGTGGAAAAATCAGTAAAATACATTTTTAAAAAAACTAAATTCTTACCTTCTAAATGGTCTTTTACTCAGAGAATATAATTATGTTTTCTTAATTTCTGTCAGGGAAGCTAAATAATTCATCTCCAAGAGTCTCTTAGATTGAGATTTAATGATCACAAGTGCATATTCCTGAATCAATTGCATGAGACCAAAGAGAGCAAGTAGGGTTCCCAGATTTGACAAAAAAAATATATAGAACTGAATTTGAAATTCAGGTAAACAACAAACATCTATTTAGCATAATTATGTCCAAAATAAATAGTATATATATTCTAAAAATGTACTTGCTGATTATCTGACATTCACATTTATATGAGCATCCTGTATCTTTTCTAACAAACTTTGATTCAAAATGCTTCTTGGAGGATGAGTAGTGGGGGGGGAAATTTGGTGACTATGTAGTACCTAATCTTGGACGGTAAAAGTTCTTAAAAACTTTGAAACAAACCAAAATCCCTTTAATCCTCAATTCTGCAATCTGAAAAATGTGAGGTGTGCTATCTAAATGTTGCATGGGCCTGCACTGTGAGGTAAGGAAGAGTATAATAGACCAGCTATAATACAAAATTAACTGCAACATCCAATATTTTTAACTTCCTTGAATTGCCTCTGTATGTATCTTACTGATCAGTGTAACTAATGTATAATACCTAGACTGTATAAGAGAACAAAACTGTTTGGGTGCTTTCAATTCCACTCTTGGCCATCATCATGAACTATCAGGTATAACTCAGCAACTAAATAATGAAAAGACATTTTCTTTACAGCTTTGGTGAATTTTCGCTATAAATAAATCAGTTGAAAGCTCATCTTGACACTCTCCCACCCCATCATTTCAATGTGGAAAACAAAGGGATTTAAAGGAACTAATCCAATTCCTTCCTCAAGATTCAAACTCATTAAAACTCATTTCTTTGTCATGAGGTGGGGCCACAACCTTAGTAACAAAGAAACAAAATTTCCGGAGGATGAGTCCCAAAAATCAGGATTTTAAAAAGATTCCCAGGTGATTCTAATGTGCAGCCAAAGTTGCGAACCACTGCCTTAGACTTAGATATTCTGACCTCTTGAATTCACAGGAGGGAGATTAAGGTAGAAAAACCTAGCAGTTGAAATCATTTGCAGTTTTAAGTCTTGGTAAAATTTAATCTTTGAGATTCCCAGTGGCAAATTAAGGTTGAGCAAAGTAAGTAAAGAGTAAGACATGTTAAGAAGTAGTTTATTTTTAATAGCTGAAAAATGGCCCACTGCAAAGCATTTCGGAGGAAAGAAACTACTGAATTTCAAGGTATCATATTAAGTTATCAAAGCATAATGCCTCAGACAAGTAACTCATCGGGGAGATCTGAATTGAGTGAAATGCAAAAATGAACAAAAACATAAATAATTGGGTACAAGGAACCTTTTGCCTTGATGACTTTAACCAACCTCAGGGACATTATGGTGCACATAATACCTTACGAACCATAGACTTACTTTCCTTACACAATGGATCAGAGTGGAGTGCTTCTATTTCTTAATATTATTGATTGGCTTGAGCAAACAAAAAAGGAATTAGTTCCCTCTGACTAGTCTCCTTAATGTTCAAACCAGAAAGCCTCACCACAGTTAAGAACCCCTCAGTATAATCCCCTGAGCAGGCCATGATAGGTCTAAAACTTGGCCTCTCCTTGAGAAGGCCTTGAATCCTCATGTGTTAGTTTTCTTACTTGGAAAATTCCATTTCTATGACATTTCAGAAATAAATGGAGACCAGCATACAAATGTATGAGCAGAATAAAGATTCTCAAAATAGTGTTCATATTCAAGAATTACTTGGGGGAAATTATAAATCCAGATTAACAATCTCTTATCGCAGAAATTCTGATTTGGTAGGTCTAAATTTTTTTTGGGGGGGGGTTGTTTTGTTTACAATGCATATAATATTTATTAATCATATACTATGAACAATGTAATATGCTAAACACTGACAGTTTAAAAATATATAAATTATACTATTCCCTCTCCAAAGTTTACCATCACTGAAGCACTTTATTTCTCAGAACTGACCTATAGGGATAGGTATTAGTCTGCTTTACAGAAGAGAAAGTGAGGTCCGATAAGACCACAGAATGCACTCAGACACATAGCCAGTACAAACAGAAGTCAAGTTCAAAAACAGGTCATTACATTCGTTCCCTCACTCATTTACTCATTATTGTTCTCACCTTTTTTCCAACTATTTTTCTCCTAAGCCCCTACACTCTGTCACCCTGGGTTACCTGTTGTCCTTTGAACCTACTAGATATATACCTGCCCCAGGACCTTTGCTTTTTCTCTTCTCTATGTCTGAAACATTCTTTGTTATCTCTTGACTCTCTCCTTCAGTCTTTGATCAGGTATCACCTCCTCAATGAGACCTTCCATGACCATATTATTAAAAATGTACTACTTGCTCCTCCCCAGAATACACTGTCCTTCTGCCTTCCCTATTCTTCCAAAGTGGAAGTTGAATGCATAAAGTGAAGACGCTCCATCTTACAAACCTTATGTGTAGCACACTAATCACTCTGAGTGATGTACTAGTATGCGCACGTCTACATTGAATAGTACGTATACATTGCTAGGATGGTGGCTCTCAAACCTTGGCACTTTCAGAATCCCCAGGACTTGTTAAAACACAGATTCCTCATCCCTCTCCCCACCCCAGAGATTTGATTAAAATAATGCTAATAGCACTGATCAGCAGGCCATTTAGAAAAGCCTTGCCCTAGGGCATGCATTCGCATCCGGGAAGATTCTCCCCCTACATCCCCCCACCTCCAGGGGAACAGTTCACAACAGCTGAAGACATTTTTTACTGTCAGAACTGGGCTTAGGAAGCTACTTGGCATCTCCATGAGTAGAGACCATGGAAACTGCTAAAGATCCTACATTGCATAGGACAACTCCCCACAACAAAGAATTATCACCCCAAATGTCAATAGTGATGAGGCTGGAAAATCCTGCCCTAGAAGAATGCTTCTCAAACACCCTCAGGCAGCAACACTAGAGGACTTCTTCACATTTGCACTGCCAGACTACACCCCCAATGTTTCTGCTTTGTTAGGTTGGTCCACTGTGGAGCCTGAAAATTTACATGTTTACTAAGTACTCAAGGAAAGGAGTTGCTGTTAGTGCAGGGCCCCCACTTGGAGAACCATGAAGTAGAACAAATGCTCCCTAAAGCAGGGATCTTTGTCTATTTTACTCCTTCCCCAGCAACAGAGCATGGTATCCTATAGTCACTCAAGTTCCTAACTTTTTAATAACAAATCCACCTCTCTGTCCTCCACAAGGTGATCCTGACACCAATAATCCTTGAATGACATGCTGAGGAAAAGAGTTGTTGTTTTTGTCTGGTGTTTGGACAGCAACTTTGAGATCCCTTCTATTCTAGTTGACATCTAAGTCCATTGATTGCCAATCAAAGAAATCTGATGAGAGCTCAAGGATCAGCCAGATGTGCCTGTCTGCCTGGGAGAGGGGTTGAGAAAGCTCATATTACATCTCCATAGTAAGGTCTTTACAAAGAAAACAGTCAAATGCAAGTCCCTGCATTTTGTATTCATTTATGATGGAACAAAATGGTCTTACAACCGCTTGCCAAGCAATTCTCTTTTGAAAAACTAAGGCCAGAGAATTCATACACATGCGCGCACACACACACACACACACACAACACAAAACACACGTACACTTAGTTCCTAAATATGATATGCTTGAGTGAGGTACCTTGCATTTTTAATTCAGTGGGACTCGGGGTGTGTGTCTTCTTGAATGTACTTGTGCTTCCATAACCACAATCTATGACAGTTCTATGATAGTATCTTCCAGGTGCTGCCAATTACCTCTCCTTACATCATTTTCTGGAGGGATATTAAATTCCGTTCCTTTTATCCTGTGCCCAAGGCCAGCAATGAAGCAGTTGATCTCCATAATTCAAACATGTCTGCTATCTTAGATTCAATTGCCCGGTTTAAGACAAGCATTTAATGAAGAATTGGCGAATGAGAAGTTTAATGGCTAAAGTGAAGACACTCCATCGTACAAATATCTTTTTACTCATGTGGAATCATCAGCCAGGGTTATTGATTTGCATTTACTGACTGGACTTTCTATTGTTTTCAGATGTCGTATCCCCAGCTGATGCCTGGAGGCTATTAGTTTTCAGGGCTGTCCTGAAAATCCCAAGCCTTCCCTATGGAAGGAGGAACTCTGAAACATTCACAAGAGCCATGAGAATCCAACACATATTAGAAAATGCAAAAGCATTTCACTGGTTGTCTTCATTTCACAACAATGACAATCTAAAGAGAAATAATTAAAATCTTAAAAGTGAACATGATTCACTCTGTACAAAAACAACCAGCACTGTTGAGTTATAATTTACTAATATATTAATATATACACTAGGGGCCCAGTGCACGAATTCGTGCACCTTGAAAGGACCTCTGGGCTGTGAGGCTGCGGTGGGCACAGGGATGGATCTTGGCCCATCCTCCAGGCTCCTGCTTGGCCCCTTATCCCCTGTCTGCCTGTAGCCCCACTCCTGCTGCTGCTCCCATGCATTGATAGCATGGGCTCTGCTTGCACCACTGACAGCACAGAGCATTTGGGACTGGCACCAGCAGGGGGTGTGAGTGTCAGCTGCCGCCCCAATTACCCCTTAGGAGCAAGGGGAGGTGGAGAAGCTCTGAGGGGTGATCAGGGCCAGCAGCCAAAGCTTACACATGCTGATGGCGCCGAGTGATTGGGTCTGGCACCAGGCGCTGCAGTGGGTGCGAGCAGGGCTGGTGCTGGCAGTGGGTGCAAGCACTGGGCGGGACCACAGTGTTTGGGAGCAAAGAATTTTCAGTAACAACCAGAGGCTTGCCCCGATGACAGCAACCAGTGCCCCTTGGTCTGGCGCCCCCACTCACCTGCTCCACCATCCAGCTATAGCCAATGCCGGCCATGTTCCAAGTGTGCCCCCCCTGGTGGTCAGCGCACATCACAGCAACCAGTTGTTTGGTTGTTCTGCCATTTGGTCTATTTGCATATTAGCCTTTTAATAGCTAGATAGAGAGATAGATACAGACATAGATATGTACATAATTTACATGGAATTCACCTATTTAAGTGTATAATTTAATGTTTCGCATACTTGCACAGTTCTTCAATGATTGCCACTATTAATCATCCCAAAGAGAAATCTCAAGCTCACTTATAGTTAACAATTACTATCCCCAATCAATACTCATTTGCTCTCTGTCCCTATAGATTTGCCTTTTATGGAAACTCCATATAAATGTAATCATAAAATATGTGTTCTTTGTGCTTGGCTCCTTTCACTTAGCATATTGTTTTGAGGTTCATCCATGCTATAGCATTCGTGAGCACTTTATTCCCTTTTAATTGAAAAATAGTATTCAATGTATATGTATATTATAATTTCTGTAACCATTCGCCAGCTCATGGACACTTGTCTTGTTTTGACTATTATGAATAATGCTGTTATGAACATTTGTGTACAAGCCTTTATGTGGACATATTCTCATTTCCCTTGGGTAGATTCCTAGAAGTAGAATTTCTGGGTCATATGGTAAATCTATGTGTAACATTTTAAGAAAATGCTGAACTGTTTTCCAAAGTGGCTGTGACCTATTACAATTCTACCAGCAGTCTATGATGGTTCCAGTTTCTCCACATCCTCTTCAACACTTACTATCGCCTATCTTTTTTATGATAGCCACACCTGTTCACTCTAAATGTTGAAATAAGAATGATTTCAAATTTGTACCACAATATAAAAAATAGATCTCACGTGTATTGACAGCCTACTCTGTGTAATGTTATTTAAGTACATTACTGTTGACCCATCATGAACACAGTGAGCTATCACCTGTACTTTACAAATAAAGAAATGAGGTTAAGCATTTGCCCTTGTAATCCAAGCAAGCAGATGGCAGGATCTGAATTCCATGCCAGATGTGGGTGATACAAAACTTAAATATAAGAGTTATTCATGCAGAAGTGAAGACATATTTGAAACATAAGCATGGACTTCCTCTTATTAATCATGACCAAGACATTTCTGTTAATGTCATCAAAAGAGGAATCAACAGTGAATTCATCTGTTTCAAAACACCACAGATTTTTTTAAAGAAACTATACTGAAAAAAGCTAAGGAGTTTTAGAAGTTCTAGAGAATAATTTCACCTTGAAATTTTCTCTTTAAATGACAAATCCCACAGTTGTAGTTTTGATTGAAGATTTAAGTAGCAAGATATTTATGACAATCAAAACTCAAATGAAACATACTTCATAGCCATGAAATTGCTGAATGGTTTTTATTAACTGTACAGAGTCATTTGCTACTATCTCAAGATGTGAATTCTGACAACTGCTGTTCATGTTTGAGTGCTCAAAACACATTTATTGCTAGTTTCTGGCATCCCGTGTGTGATCGAAGAGTATTGATGTTTCATCTGGCTCATGTTCCATTACAAATAGGCTGTTGGCAGAATGGTAGTGCCTAATGTTAGTGGATGCAACTGCTCCAGCTCACAATCTGTACCTCACTCTTCTCTGGCCATACCTCTTGTTCTACCCGCTCTCTTACTGCCAATCATGACCTCAACTCTATCTGATCTGTTCATTATCGTTCAAAAGTACATCCTCTCTCAAAGTCATATTCTTTTCTGTCTTGGAGATGCTCTGAACACCGACTAAAAATGCTCAGCATTTCAGAACAAGTACCTTTATTTCATTTGGATTCGATATTTACCTAGTTGATCCAGATGGTTTGCTAATGAATACCTGTTTCCCTGTTTTATTTTAGACTAACCTGGTGATGTAGATTGTTGCTACTTAAGTATGGTCTACAGACAAAGTCAGCATCCTGTGGGCGCCTGTTAGAAATGCAGAATTTCTCACCTCATCCCTGACCTACTGGTCAGAATCTGCATTTTAACAATCTGCCCAGATGATTCTTAACTTTTGCTAGATCCTTCACTTTAACCAGATCCAGAACCTCACATTACCAAGCTGAAAATCTGTCCTTGCCAGGAATAACAGCAAGGAACATTTATCATTCAGAAAGCACTTCCTTCTCTCTCCGTAGGTTTCTTCTCTCGAACTCCAAACCTACTAAATCTCTTAAACAACAAAAATCTCTTGACCTTGTTACCCCAGTGAGGAAGAGTGCACTATTGCTCACATTTATCTGCTTCCTCTCTCAATAGGAGTATTAAACAGACCCATCCTGTTGAACCCAGATTTGCTTATATGACTTGCTCTGTCCAATGAAATACAAGCAGAGGTGGTAAGGGTCATTTTTAAGTAAAAGTTTTAAGAGTCAGTTGATGCCTTGCCTTTCTCTCTCTCTACTATCACAAGACTGGCATTGACCCAGACAGAGGAGGCTCTGTCAGCTTGAGTATAGAGAGAAGACAACATAGGGCAGAACCTAAGGCAACTTAGAGAAGAAAAATAGATTTGCTGTTGAAAGCCATAGAGATTTGAAGTCAGTTTGTTAGAGCATACTTTAGCAAAGCTGATTGATATTCCTTGAATCACTATCATTTATGCATTTTTCAATTAAGAAAAACAAACAGGAAAAACATACCTAGAGAACAGAGTCTTACTTAAAGGTGCCCTTACACTTAAAATCTCTATTAGACTGTCCCCTTCTCCTCTGCCAATTCTACCAATATTTTTTAAATTATACTTCTTCTAATTTCCAGATACATCCCAGTCTATTTTTTATTTAATTACAGCAGGGATCAGCAAATTTCTTCTGTAAATGTCCACATAGTAAACATTTTGGGCTTTGCAGGCCCAAATTACTAAGCTCTATCATGTAGCATAAAATTACTCTTAGAAACTTCATAAACAAATGGGTGTAGCTTTGTTCCCGTAAAACTTTCCTGGTCCAAGGTTCAAAACTTACAGCTTATTCTTAACTTGTTCCACACTCTAACCCCCTCTAAACTAAGCCAGGGATTAAGGACTCAAAAAAAAAAAACAAAAAAAAAACACAGAAGTTTCATCTGAAGGGGTAATAGACATTTTCAACCCTATAATTTTACAGATAAAGGAATTATTAAGCAAACAAATTAAAAAGTAACATCGAAAAATAATGCTGTGAAGGCCTGGAGTGTGGCAGGGCGGGATGGAAAGGGGCGAAATGGGCTCTAGCCAGTTTGGCTCAGTTGATAGAATGTCGGCCTGCAGGCTCAAGGGTCCTAGGTTTGATTCCAGTCAACGGCATGTGCCTAGGTTATGGGCTCGATCTCCAGTAGGTGTGTAGGAGCTAGCCAGTCAATGATTCCTTCTCATCATTGATGTTTCTATCTCTCTCTCACCCTCTCTCTTCCTCTCTGAAATCAATAAAAATAAGTTTTTTAAAAAAAGGGGAAAATTGGAGAAAATAGAAGATATCTGTGATACTGTCAACAACAATAATAATAAAATCAGAAGTCTAGTTAATGTTATGCATATCCTGAGTCTTCAATTTACTTTGAAATGCATCAAAAAATATGGATGGTGGCTATATAGATATTCATTATAAAATTCTTTTAAGCTTTCTGTACATTTGACATATTTCTTAATAAAATACTGGGGGGAGGGTAACACATACCCAAGCTGAAGAATGTATGTCTGAGACATGAGCAATTGATTTGTGAAATATAATCCCACTTGATAAATGCACCATGAAAATTTATTTAACAGCATTTGAAAAACTGATCTAAGTAAAGCCTTGAGACACCAGCTCAAATACTTTCATGTTCATTCATTACTTTTGAGTCACTATTATATGTTAGTACTGGGGCACGTTGGTAACAAAGACAGATGTGTAGCTTGCAGTCTAAAGGAAGATAATAAAAACAGCCAATCCTCAGTGATTTTGAATTTTTCTAACAAATATTGTCTGTACCATCTATTAGACACTTAATGTTTACCATGTTGTAGTTCGGCCTCCTTCATCATGGAGATTGTAAGCACCTTGAAACAGGGATTCATGCACTCAGTGTCACATATATCATAGCCAACAAAAGCATGCTGCCATGTTTGTTCATAACATGAGAGCTCTGGGTACTACTGTAGGAGAAGGCGTGGCCCAGGTGATGTACCTTCAGATATAAAAGGCGCATCTCTAACATGTTTCTAGCTGTTATTCAATGGCTAAAGGCAAGTGCCTTTATTACTCTGAGAGTGGCATCAATGAATTTTTGCCCTTTCATAACTTAAAGAAAGTCACTTATCAAGAATATGGTTATACTAGACTTATTGTGATGATCATGTGCTAAAGTATATAAATGTTGAATCACTATATTATACACCTGAAACTAATATAATATTGTATACCAATTATACTTAATTTAAAAAACAAAACTATGGTCCTAGCCGGTTTGGCTCAGTGAATAGAGCATCGGCCTGCAAACTGAAGAGTCCCAGGTTTGATTCTGGTCAAGGGCAATACCTCAGTTGCAGACTCAAATTCCAGCCCTGGTTCCTGGCTCGGTCCCTTCCACTCTCTCTAAAAATCAATAGAAAAATATCCTCGGGTGAGAATTAACAACAACAAAAAGCTATGGCCATATAATACCATACAGTCAGTCTTCATTACTCATGGAGTCCCTATTTCTAAATTTTCCCACACACAAAAATTAATCTGTAACCCCCAAATCAACACTTGCTGCACTTTCAAGGTCACTTGTGAATATGTGCAAAGCTGAGAAAAATTAGAGACACATTATGCACACATCAGCTTAGGTCAAACAAGGCAGCACTCTGCCTACTTATTTCAGCTCTCATACCATAAACAAAAGTCCCTTTCATGGTTTTATTAGTGCCGCAATGTTCACACCTTTGTGCTTTTCTGCTGATTTCACTGTTTAAAATGGCTCCCAATCATAGTACTAAAGAGCTGTCCAATGGTTTTAAGTGCAAGGCTGTGATGTTCCTTACAGTAAAAAAAAAAATTCTTTTAAATACATGTGTTAGGTAAGCTTCATTCAGGCATGAGTTACAGTGTTATTGGCCTGAGTTCAACATAGCGATTCAACAATATCTGTTAGATATCTATTAGATAGGGCATCTTTTGAACAGAAACAATAATAAAACAAGGTTATGTGTTGATCAGTTGACAAAAATGTTGTGACCAGAAGGCTAAAAACCTAATCCTGTATGTCCACTAAGGCCAACTGTTCAGTATTCACTAATTTAGGGTTCAAGGTGTCTCTACAGATCATAACTACCATGAATAATGTGAATTAACTATCCATCAAAACAACTTTATACATTATCAGAAAGTCCTATGACCAGCAGCTTCTTGAGAGCCATTACTAAGCTCTGTCACAGACATAAAACTCTTACTTCATCTATGAACAGATAGGCATGTAACCAGAAAGATCAATTTGGGGGGGGGGCGGAAAGAAGCAGAATGAAGTGGATGTCACAAGGTAACAAGCTCAGAGCATGCCTATCCAAAATAGACAGTGAGGAAAAGTCACATAAACAACATCAAATAAATTATATTTTGTGCTCTGGGTGGTCATAAGGAATAAACCATTATACCTATACAAATACAGTTATACCTATACAAATACCATTATACCTATACAAATACCTATACCTATTATACAAATACAGTTTATGATGCTCTTAAAGGTCCCACTAAAGTCAGATTTTTTAAGTAACTCTCTAGGACATTCTGAAGTAAGAGACAATCAATCATGAAAACAGATGGGATATAGAATGCGCTGCTGTGTTGCAATTAGTAAAGGGGATATGGATAAAGCAAAACTCAATATGCTGAAAAGCAGAAACACTGCAAACAGCAGAACACCCTGTGGTCTACCACAGTTGTAAACGAAGGACACATGTACCAGTTGTGAGGCAGAGACAAGACCAGAGGTGACAGAAACACCATCCCAGGTCATTTGCAGAAGCTCCGCTGCAACAAGAAAAAGCATTAAGGAATACTCAAGCACAATCTGAGAGATCAAAAGATTTGAGAGTTTCCTAGTCATGGGTCAACAGCAGTCACCTCTCCTTGTAAAGAACAATTTTTAAAAAGATAATTTGAGTTTGATGGGTAAAAGACCTATAGACCAGAAAGGCAGATTTATTGATACTATATATCTGAAAGCAAGTCCACAGTCCTAAAGCCTTGGAGACAACCCTAAAATTATCTCTGAATTGGGAAGGCAGGGGAGGGAGGGTGAGAAAAGATCAACCAATGAACTAGTATGCACATATGTTTAACTCCTGAATACAATGAGGTGATGAGGACCTGGGAGGGGTGGAGACAGGAGTGGGCTAGCAGAGGTTAATAGGGGGAAAAGGAAGCTGTGTTCCAGTAAAACTTTCCTGGTCCAAGGCTCAAAACTTACAGCTTTCAACAATAAAAGATTTTTTAAAAAGATAAAAATAAACAAATAAAATAAAATTCTCTCTGAATTTGTCAGGCCTGAGCAGCCATTTGCAGTATAAGTGGCTATGGGGAACCCAATGTATTTGCACATTGGCCAATTTTGTATTCCAAGGGTGACATGCTGCCTTACTATCCACAGATCAGCAGCAGGATGTCAACTGGGGACTTGTTGGACATTCAGCTCCCACTTACATGCACTGAATCAATCAGAGCTTGCGTTTTAAGGAGATATCCAGGTGATTCCCCCTAGAAAGCTGTATCAGCACTAGGCTACACTTAGGGAGACCCACCAGCCAGAGCTTGGTGTACACACTGTCTATCTGTGCTGCAGGAAAACTCAGTCTCAGGCAACCTGGACAGTTAGCCAACCTATTTATCCCACTACCACAACCAGAGGACTTTCCCAAGGGGAAGACCTGAGACACAGCCACGTAGGGATCACTGCCCCTGAAACAATTTCCCAGGCTTTATTTTGGAGGTGCATTTGGTTTTGTGTGGTCCCTACACAAGGAAAGAGGGACACAGGTGGAAGAATTCATGTGACAAGCTGAGACTTTGAAGAACAATCTTCCTCCACACCCAGTCCTTTTACACCAGGTCATAAGTGCCCAATGAATCTTGAAACTGAGCGGAAAGAGATCCGGAGACGTGCTTCAGGAGCCCAGAGCATTCTGTAGGATCGGTGACATCATCACCTGACCTTTCAAAACCAGGGTCAGCGGCTCCAGTGCCCTGGTTCTTAAACTAGCTGTGTCAGAATCAGCTGGACGGCTTGTAAACACAGACTGCTGGGTCTCACCCTGGGACCGTTGAGGAGGTGTGACGTTGTGGACTGACGCTGTGCATTCCTAATATGTTCCCACAAGACGCTGATGCTGACTAGCTAGGATCACACTTAGTGAACTGCTTACTCTTCCAAAGGCTCCCAGCTTCTCCATTCTGGAAGAAACAGCTTTCTTTACTCCATGCCCTGTTCTCCAAGAAACCAAACCGCAACAAGGAAACAAGGCAGTATTTTGCTTCTTAGAGAGTGGATCCCAACTAACAGCAAACAAATCACATGGGAGCTTGTTAGAAATGCAGAATCTCGGACCTGCTGGATCAGGCTCCGTGTTTTGCCTTAAAGCCCCTAGTGACTTGCCTGCACAGTGAAGTCTGAGGATCACGTAGAGACTGTCAGAGGTTGTTAAACCTGCATCCTGTGTATAAATACAACTGCTTAATCTCCCCTGAGCCTGTATTGCATGCTCTGCTCTCCCTTTTACTTATATATTTTATGTCATGTTAACCACGAAAGACAAAGAAAACTCATTTTCTCCCAGCTACGCAGATTCGTTGGCCACTGGATGAAACACCTCCCCTTCACCAGCAAAGTCAGAAAGCTCTGTTGCTGATAGTGAAGAGCATTTGCACTGGCTCAAGGGACCCAGGTCTGCTCTCTACAGGAAAGCAGCCACTTCGGAAACCTCAACGGTCCCCTTAGGGCCCCTGGACATAGCCAGCGCCTGCAGCCTCTGAATGAGGGTGTTTGTGTTGGCCATAGCTCCTATGAAGGTTTCATTCCTACCCGTGCATGTTACTAAAAAGCAGGGCATTCCCTTCTGCAAATGGGCAGCGCTGCCAGCACATGTTCTACCTCTACTTGGGTTTTGCCAGTAACATAAGGCTGGATACACTGTGATGTCTAGTTCATTCCCTGAACTAGATACCAATTGTCCTGCAAATAAAAATAAATAAATAATAGCTAATATCTATGAAGCCCAAGCTACATTCGGGGTCGTGTCTTCACTACCTGACATCCATTATTTTATTTACTCCCCACAACAGCCTAGTAGATAGCTGTGATGAACTTGCCCAAAGTCACCCAACAGGTCGATTCCAGAGCCAGCGCACAAATGAGAAAGACATTAAGCCACGATTCTTGTCTTATCTTTTCTCTCCATCAAATTATAGCTTTTCAAAAAAAAAAAAATCGTAACAATGGAGAGGGTGCTGCGTGCAGGAAGGATCTTGTTGCACTGGAGAGAATGTGTCTTTGAACTGGTGAGCCTCTCCGCTTCCTCCTGTGGTCGGCAGGCTAATGAGCAGCTCTCTGCCTCTCAGCAAGGTTTTGTATAAGTCTGTGCTTGTATGTGTAAACCGTAAAAGCACAGGATGAAGACAATGATCAAAGGGAGGATAATCACCCAAAATAATTCATTAATTCTCACAACATCCTTCTGAAATGCAGGAAATTGAGTTTGGACTAATTGTTGGCAACTGTCAAAATGTGGCTTGCCAAGACTCTATTCTTGCTCTTTGGGGGAGGGAGGTGCAGGAGGGCTCTCTGTTGCAGAAATTTGACTCTCAAGAGGGGGAGGGAATGTCAAACTTCTCAAGGGAGTCGCAGGAGAAAGAAGCAAAAGGAACAGGACAGTTTGTGGGGAGTTTTTTATTGTTACTGCAGCAATGATGAATGGATGATCACCAAACTGGGCAGCCACCTAAATTGCATTTCCCAGTCACCTTTGCAAGTAAGCATGGCTACGTGAATCCATCTCAGATAGAATGTGAAGTGAGCAGAAGTCCTGCATTCCTTCTCCAGTTCTACCTCATAAATACCTCCTAGGCATGACCCTGTCTCTCTTGCCACATCTGCCTACTGGAGGCGAATCCCTAGGGTAACTAGGAAACCACACATGGAAGACCCAGAGCCTGTGTCAGCCTGGGTCCCTCAATGACTGTATGGATCTACCGCTTCTCCTCAGTCAAGATATGCCATAATTACACTCTTCTCTACATCTTACATAAGATCAAATTTTATTAAGCCGGTAAGATGTGGGGATTTGTCTGTTATTACACAGCTGGTGTTAGCCAAACTACTAAACTGCTCAACATCTCCTTTACCCCAAAATCTGTTGTATGCTAAATATGTCACTCAGGTTGCTGCAAATTCCCATGAATAAAAGATTCCATCCAGGTTAGAAAGAAAAAAAAATCCTTAAAGGTAATAGAGGCCATTTTACTCTTAGATGTGTGTTAATTGGATCCTTCCTCTCCTAACTCCTATTTGAGATCAGCCATGTTGGGTAAATAAGAGATTGGATCGCTGCATAGGAGAACAGAAAGAAAAACTTGCAGCAAAAGCAGAGAAGTTTGCTGAAGAGGGAGATAAAGACATTGATCATTCTGAGTTCATCCGATTTCCAAGGCTAAAACAATCATACAGTAAGGGGCGATAGCTCCAAAAGAAGTCTTCTAATGAAATTTTTGCCAAGACGGGTCATGGAAGGAAGGAGAAAGAAGTGTGCTAGAGGGCTAACTCTCTGGGGATTCCAGATCTCAAGGGTCCTGGGACCTTGATATGAGCTTCACTGAAATACACTCTAGTATAGGTGTCTAAAATGTGGTCTATATGTATTTATCACAATTTTACAGGTCAGAGAAATCCCATATTTGATTTGTTCAAGATCATCCAGTACAACTCATTTCTCAAACCTTCAAGAACCTAGTTTCCTGTTTCTCACGGTGCCCAAGGCAGTGACCTCTCTCTCCATTTCATTTTCCTCTGGGTAATATGGGCTCCCAGGATCCCTCCTACTGCATATACTCTAGACCAGCCTGTGAACCAGCACCTTAGCAATTTGAAACCCTGAAACCAATAGAGAAATTTGGAAACGTAGCCCAGTTAGTCACAGAGGTAAGGAAATATAACCCTGACGCAACGTCCTTGTACCTACTCCTTTGTCCCTTATAAGTAAGACATCACCAAAAGAGCACTGCTCCCAAAGCTTTGTGGCATCAGCCTTGCCAGGGAGGGGAAAGAAAGAAGAAAGGCAGCTTCCCGTCCTTTGTCCTGGCTACATACATTTGACAGGCTTTCAGAACCTCAGCAGATCTCCTGGCAGGGACAGTAGTGAGCAAACCCCTCCTCCCCATGGGGCATGGGTAATGCTTCCTGGCAAAGACCTCAAGCACATTCATCTCTCTCCAGGCCCTTCTAGGGCTGCTGTGCATCTGCAGAACAGATGGGAGAGTCTGCTTGTCTGACTGTTGGCTGTTTTATTTCACTCAATAAACATTTATTGAGGCTCTACTTGTGCCAGGACTTATGCTGAGGGATGTGCTATTGGTGTGTGTGCAAGTGCACGTGCATTTATCTGCCCCAAGGTCCAGGTGCTGAGAGAATACCTTGAGCGTGTGTATCCCCCTAGACATCACCAAAACAACAGGTGAATGGTGAAAAGAACTGAATAACCAATAGCACAGTGGATAGAATTTGTCAGGAAAAAAAAATAGCGTGGTCCATCTCAGCGCCTCTCAAACTTCACTGTGCACATCATCACCTAGAGACCTAGTTAAAAAGCAGGTTATGATTCAGCGGGTCCAGGGTTGGACCAATATTCTGCATTTCTAACGAGCTCCTTGGTGATGCTGACGCTGCTTGTCTGAGGACCACATTTAGAGCAGTCTAAGGCTTCCCTAATTTTCACACTGCTCTGATATGTTATTTTACTGTTGTGTGGGCAGGTAGAAGGAAGGTCTTTGATTCAAATCGACATGTGCTCATGAAGGAAATGAGTGTGTAGAAGTCCCTTTATAATGAGGCTATAACATGCCAGGTACTTTGCCTATTTAAATTCAACAAATTATCACAGGTAGGTGTTGCTACATCTCTTACTGGTGAGAAAAAACAAAAGCAGAGCAATGAAGTTACTTGTCTGTGGTCCCACAATTAGTAAATAGGAAAGGTAAACATTTGAAATTAAGTATCTCTAGTTTTTCAAATCCATGTTTTAGGCACTCCCCAAAGCTGTCCTCTCATCCATTTAGGCTGACTTCTATCTGAAAATAGGTTGTTGGAAGTGCCAGAGATTTAGAAATGAGAGCTGCCTTCATGTGGGCCTTGAAACCCAGTAAAGTCTACTATGTGATTCTTTGCTTAGCAGCATTGCTCAATTAATCCAATTTTTTAAAACATAGCTATCATTAAAGCCCCTAGGTGGATTAAAAAAAAACAACAACACGCCACCAAATTAGCTGATTTTCCCCTTCTGGCAATTACTGGACAGCAACAAATAGGTATCAGTATGTAGAAGGTGATGGATTTTTGCCACATCACAGCAAAACAATAATAAGAGGCCAAGGGTGAAATTCCTCCTACCACAAGAAGAAATCCTGTGAGGACTGTTTACCAGGAGGCCTTTGGCATAACCCAGCTCAGCAGCCCCTAGAGAATGCACATGTGAGGATCGTCATGGCAGCTCCGCCAAGTATTCAAAATATATTGGGTTTCATGCTCAAAGAATTATGTTTATTGTTTTCTCTAATCAAATTTACTTCACAAAATAAAGAGTGATCTATCACTCTGAACTTCTGGGAAGAAAGGAGTGTCAGAAACCTTACGAAATAAAGTATGTGTTAAAGAAAACGGGTATAGAGTGGGTTCTTAACTGAAGAGAGGATGTATGGCCCCTCTTAACTGACAAGAGGAAATCGTGACCTCAAAAAAGCACCCATGATTTCTCAAGAGAACTATTACTTAATAAAATCTCCACAATAACAATGAATAATGGCCTGCCAAAGTATATAAATAGAAAAGGATTTAATATATATCGCATAGTCGTGAGACTGTTGGCCAAGGGAGTCTGGTGCTAATAAGATAACTCCCTCAACCCCCAAATCAAATTCGCCACAAAATAATATTCATATTTCTAACTCTTATAAGGAGAGGAGATAATCCTCTATAATTTACAGCTCAATTGGAATTTATTTTTCTATAAGGAAAATAAAGACCTCAAAATGATAAAATAATTTCATTTTGAAGTAGCTTTTAATATGCTGATCTAACTATAGCTCTGAATTTATAATGGGATAGTTTCTATGTTTTATATATAAAGATAATGAATCTCTGATAAGAACAAAAAAAATGAAAATAACCTGAATTATTCCCCATCATCTGCTTATTTCCATAACTGTAGCCAATCTTGGGCAGTCTCAATCTTTGCCCTCCTTACTTTATTCTATTATGCTCACGAATGCTGCTCAATAGAATATTGAACTAACAAAAATGAAGAATTCTTAATGCATCATTAGGCCTTTGGAGCACAAAAATAAATGACATCAATTAAAAACAAAGATCCAGAAAGATATTTTCTGTGTTCTAATTATTATAACTAAAATAATGGACAGTTTTCAATAAGTCCTTTCATGTATAAATTTAATTACTGGCTCCATGCTACAATATAAAAGACAACAGAGATAAAAGTCACAAGATATATTTATTAATAAATACATTTAAGATAATAATTTCTAAAATTTGTATATTTTATGAATTCTCAACCTATTTCTTATCCATTACTATTCCTATATAAAACTTCTATTTATAATTAAGAAAATTTTGCTGGTAATTTCATTACTATTCAATAACTTCATTGGCTTTTATTTATTTTTATATTAGAGGTACTTTCAAAGCAAGATATTAGAATTAGAATCATGTAATTTATTTGCCTTCTGTTAGTCTAATTTTTCTATTCATCTAAAACATGAGATGGACAAAATAATATTCAATTTCGATGTAAAGGGTTATTATATAGTTGCTTTAATTTTTTTCTTTGCAATCTAGTTCTTAGAGAACTTACCAAAATACTATAAAGTATTTCACAGTTACTAAAACTGCAACAACACATCTTCCGGACTATCCTACATTAATGGAGGACTTCCTGCCTCACTACAGCAGTTGGAGGAGTGACACTCGCTCATCTAAAGAGAGGTTCTGAGCAATTACTAACATAGGGCCTTGTGCTGTGACTGAAGAACAGGGCTGGCACATGCTTTATTATGTATGATCTACGTTGGTGTTACCACTGGGGCTGGGGAAGGTAGATTCCTCCTTTTCCAATTGTATTTTGAAATCTTATATAAGTAATACTTTTTAAAAAGTGACTGAAGGTGGAAATTTTGGAAAACATCCATGGAACTGTTCAATGGAGTATACAATAACTGATGTTCCAGAAAGCAAATAGGGAGACATTTTGTTTGTGTGGTTGATTATTTTTGTCTTTTAGAACATCTCCTGGATGCTGATCTCAAGCTAAAATATATTTTAATGATTATTCATTTAGGATGTCTTCCTGGATTCTCTCCCAAAACTACTGCCCCCTTGTTCTCCACCATACTTTCCAAGAAATTGAATCAAGGTGTGTATCACAGTGTATGATGGTGTTTATGGTCCTGGCTAGAACACGAATTCCAACATGATGCTTAGGGACTGTGTCATCGGTTTGTGTTTGTATTTAGTTTTTGTCCCCTGAACCTGGCATAGCTGAAAGAGGATAGATGCTCTATAAACATTTATTAAATGATTCAGTAGTGGCTGTACTGAATGTCATCTTCACATTTTTCTTTGCTTTTACTCAGAGCAAACCAAAAACAAAACAAAACAAAAAAATAGCCTAGTAGGGGAAGTAGCAAGTACTAACAATTTAGATTCTAAATCTATGAAAAGCATTTATATACATTGCCTCAAACAATTATTTCAAGATCATTATGAGTTAGAAAACTTGCTTTTCTATTTTGTCCAAAGCCGGAATGTAAAGTTCAGAGAGTTCAGGTGTATGTCCCATAGTCGTGTGGCTTAGCTGGAGTGTTGAAAAAGCGGCACTGAGGCAACAAGTCTCAATAAAAGTTTTGCCTCATCTAATAAGGGACAGGTAAACATTGTCCTATACAGGCAGTTACACATTCTGTCATTTTTAAATCCACAGCCTGAGAATTGATAGCAATTGATAAAATGTCGGGTGCCCAAATCTAAATCGTATAATAGTAACTCAAGTGCTTTAAATGCATCAGTCCGTTTAACCTTCACAATTACCTCTGAGTTAGATGTGCATGATTCCATTTTGCAGGTGAGAAAACGGAGGCTTAGAAAAGTAAAGCTATCTTTCCAAGGGTCACACATCTAGTGTGGTAGAGGCCTAATTCAAGGTCCTATTAGTTTGACCCACAGAGCTGTGCTATTATAATGGCTATTATAGCATCAGATGCCCTGCTTTTACTCAATAAGAGACATTTATAAAATCCTAAGAACCTCAGATTCAATTTGTACAATAAGCTTTTTCAGTCTCTTTCGGTTGTTTTATCCATTATAAAATATTAATTAAAAAAAAACAGTCTCCCTATCTCTAAAGACAAATGTAATGTTGTGCCAATCAGGATCTGTGCTTGAATTATCCAAACCATGCCTTCACACTCTTTCTAATGCAGTGGATGATTCATCACACTCTACCCTGATACCTTTCATTTGTGTAAGCATGAAGAGTCTAAACCAAGAAAATGATATTCTAGACCAGTGGTTCTCAATCTTCTGGCCCTTTAAATACAGTTCCTCATGTTGTGGCCCAACCATAAAATTATTTTCATTGCTACGTCACAACTGTAATGTTGCTACTGTTATGAATCGTAATGTAAATATCTGATATGCAGGATGGTCTTAGGCGACCCCTGTGAAAGGGTCGTTCGACCGCCAAAAACGTCGTGACCCACAGGTTGAGAACCGCTGTTCTAGACACTTGTATGAGGCTCAAGACTTGGGAAACAGAATTATAGCATTAATTACCTTTCTTATTTGCGTGTTTTTTATTTTTTACTCTTGAGTTAAAAAACTTAAAAGACTACTAAATACAACATTACACCTGGAAGCTAGAGCCCCAAATTTTCTATTCTTAGTATATTTGAGTGTTTTAAAATCTTGGTCAACACCAGCTCCTAAATTGAGTATTTTTTTACTCAAACATGCACTTTGCTCTGTATGAGTAAAAACATAAGTTGCTAACTGGCAGCCCAAATGTCCAATGTAGTCCCCAAATACATTTGGATACTCCTATTATTTCCAATTTTGATTTTGTTGACATAAAAAGAAAACCTGGAGATTTCACACATATGTCCAGATTCTAGCAAAAATTCAGATTTCTAAATCCCCAATTCAAGTCAGATATTTGTCATTACTGGACTGAAATTGCTCCCCAGCAAAGCAAGTACCTGGACCTGAAATGGGGCTCCCCCTTTAGGTTCTCAATCCACACCACGATTGCCACTCATCCAGACTGCCTTCCTGCTTCACACCTCCCAACGGAAGGCTTTTGAATGTGCACCCCAGGATTGAAAGTCCCCTTGGTGACTTAAGCTTGTTTTTTGGAAGCCATGTCTTACAAAATTAAATATTTGAGTTTTGTTTTCATACTGTTGGTTTCTTTAATCTGCAGTGGCTCTGTTACAGAATCTACTAGAGCAACACCATTTTCCACTTCGCCAAAAGTTTACAGTTTTCCAATCAATCTAGCTGACAGGTCACATAGTCTGTCTCAGCTGACAAGCATATTTCCTGGAGGGAGATCTCACAGACACTGTGACAGACAAAATTTTGGCCCCTCTGCTATCACTCCTGTAAATACTCTACCTTACTTGGCAAATGGGACTTTGCAGATCGAATTAAGATTACTAATCAGTTGGCCTTAAAATAGCGAGATTACCCTGAATTATCAGGCTGGATACAATCTAATCACAAAGGCCCTCAAAGAGCAAACAACTTCCTCTAGCTGGAGATAGAAGAGATATGGGGAAAGGGAAGTCAGGTATATTTGAAGCTTGAGAAGAACTGAAGCACCATTGCTGTTTTTGAAGACGAGTCCATGAGACAAGAAGTGAATCTAGAAATTGAGAACAATCCTCAGCTGACATCATGAAAGAAATAGGGACCTCAGTCCTACAACCATGTGGGACTGGATCCTACTAACAACTTGGATGAGCTTGAAAGCAAATCATTTTCTAGAATCTCTAGATAAAAGTGCAAACTGGGTAAAACCTTGATTTGTATAGCCTTGTGAGACTCTATGCAGAGTACTCAACCAAGCCTGCCTGGAATTCTCACCCATAGAAACTTACTAGATGGTACATTTGTGGAGGGTTTAAACCAGTACATTTGTGTTAACTTGTTAAGGCAGGGATGAAGTACTAATACAGGTGCCATGGTCACTGGTTACCCCAGAGGGAAGTATCAGAAAGACCCTGAATGCTTCATCCACAGCAATCATTATTTCTTTACTGGTGAGACTTTGTCATTAATCACTTTTGTTTCTAAGCCAATCATATCGATTTTGAGCTGTTTTCATTTTCTACCACTGCCATAATGAATGAACACAAAACAGAAAATAAAGAGGCCAAAATTGGTACTGAGAAAATTAAGCAAGTAATGTAAAAATTGCATGAAAACTGAATCTCTTCAATTTAAAATTTTCACAATGATCTCTCTGGTAACTATAACATTGAATGTATTGATGTGTAAGGCAAGTAAAAAACCTTTCTACACTAAATTTGACTTTATTAAATGATTTATGCCATTGTAACAGTGGAACACACGTTACAGCTTTAAAATTAAATGCAGACCACATTCACAGAAGCCATCAATTAGCGACCTTCTTTTATCAAACTCTGGTTTTCAAATAATATGTTAATAGGAAGCCTCATTTTACTAGTGCAAAAATCTTAAGTAAGACAAGAAATGTGTCACTCAATACAAGACAGTTTAAACTATATGCATCTCTGAGATGAGTACCATTTTTCAGCAAAGGAGAAATGAGGACGAGTGACCACATAATTCAGTGTTTAATACTAAGAGGGTATGGAATCTTCAGTGAAACCTATCCTGCTCCCAACTCTATGCTAAAGTTGTCTTTATAGGGTATATTGTTACCTGAAATTATAATTTTGTCTACTTTATTGCAATCTATGTCTCCTAATAGGACATCAGCCCCATGGGGCCAGTGATTTTTCACTTCTTGTTCAGTGTTAGATATCTAGCCTTTAGATTTGTGCCCGGTATATAGTAAAGTCTCAATAAATACTTGTTAAGTAAAGACATAAATGATAAAAACTCAAGGTCAGCATTCAGCAGTTCAGATATACTGCTTTTATTTTTTAATATTTTTTATTGATTTCAGAGAGAAGAAGGGAGAGGGAGAGAATAGATAGGAACATCAATGATGAAAAGAATCATCGATCTGCTGCCTCCTGAGCAACCTCTACTGGGGATGGAGCCTGCAACCAACGCATGTGCCCTGACTGAAACCATATGCGTGGCTTCCTGGTTCATGGGTCAACCCTCAACCACTGAGATATACCTGGGCTGATATATTGCTTTATTTGTATTCATCCATTCACCAAATTATTCCTGTGCCTTGTGTTTCTAAGCTTAATTTCTCCAGTGTCTTCATTAAAACCATGTCTTCCCTTCTTTATTTACTCAACAAACACTATTGAGCACCTCATTCACTCAATATTGTTCATTCATTCACTTATTCATTCATTCAATAATGAGGTAAGTGAGATTAGAGGAGTAATAGGGGACTAAATCATGAAGAGCCTCAGAGGCCACTATAAAGTCTTAGGCTTTTGTAAGAGTGAGAGGTCAGAAGCCATTGGAGGACTTTGACACAGTAAGTGTCATAATCTGATTCACATTTGAATAAGACCAACTTTGCTAGTGAATCAGCAATGGAAACAAGGTTATAGTCAGGAAGCTGTTGGAGTGCTCATGTTTTTTTACTGCACCTGCTCTCATGTAATTCAACTTAGGAAAGAATTTTATTAGAACACAGAATTAATTTTAGGAGCTGTGGTAAGACATTCAGTATTCATTATAAACTGTCCTCTCTTTTATATTCAGTCCCTCCCCATGCATAGAATTATAGGGCATTGACACTGCAAAAAATCAGAGAGCCTACCTGATTGCAATTGCCTCAGTTTATGAAATAGGGGGCTCAGTTTTGTTCATTCCTTGGTCAAGGCTCATTTTACTTGCACCATGCTATCTTATGTATCCTCTGTTCAAATGTCTATTCCATTCACTATCACACAAAAGCAATCTATACCATGTTTGTCCAAAAATTAAAATTCTCATTGCCTTGAAAGAGAAAGAAGGGCATTTCCCAGAAGCCACTTAAGTCTCTTTCAAAGCTTATGGTGCTGGGTCATCCCACATGGAAAATCTCACTAGTTTTCAGGCTTCCTCAGTTTATATATTAGGGGGAGAGAGAGAGAGAGAGAGAGAGAGAGAGAGAGAGAGAGAGAGAGATTGACTATACATGATAAAGTTGGCTTTATCATGCTTTCCTATGAAGGATCTAACCTTAAGATATACTCAACTGTCCTTCTATACAACTTAAGCTCGCAGGGCCAATGAATGCCATTCTCCCCACAAATCATTTCTTTGAAGTTTGTCCAAAGCAGATACTATGGGTTCAGTGTATCCTTGTAGTTCACTCTAAGTATGAATGTACTCATAGTTATAGAACCTGGGTGATACTGAGAAAGTACCTCAGTATCCCATAGTATAGAGCACAGCAGCTAAGAAAATCTGAGTTGCCACTCCCACACTTTTAGTTCTGCAAACTTTATTGAAGTACATTGACCTTGTTTAGTCTGTTAATAGTATAATCTGTCTATAACATGGGCCTGTCAAGAGTGAGGAATAAATAAAATAACATGTAGCAAGCATTTAGCACAGAGCCTGGCACATGGCAAGCACTCAACAAATATTGTTGTTGTTTAAATCCTTATTCTAGTTATCATCACTGTGAAGATGGGCATGCATCTTCAAAAATAGTACCCGAGTACAGGAAGCAGGCATGCTACCTTTGTATCATCTGGTAACCAAGACCACTTATTGGAAAGAGGTAATTCTAGATACAAGAGTGTGAATCCACAAAGCAATTCTGCCAATCCCTTTCTTCACTTCATATATATATATATATATATATATATATATATATATATGAATTGACATAGGGAAAACTGAGGCAAGAGGCAAGAATTTTCAGGTTCTTAGGGTAAGTCTGACGTGATGGATGCAAAGAGCACCAGGTAGGTACATAGGGCAGAGGCAACGTGGTAGATTAAATCCTCTAATGGTGATAACACCAAGGGCAGAAGCTCAGGTAAATATTTCTATTTTATTCATTTTTATATAAAGGAAGATAAAGAAAGGCAGTAAAAAAAGATGAGGGCTGGGAGAAGGGAAGGAAAAAAAAGGAAAGGGATAAGAGAACATTAAGAAGTAAAAAGGTGAATTAGAGAAGAAGAAGGAAAAAAAACAAATAGTGCAAGAGAAGGAAGAGAGAAGAAATAACAAGAGAAAGGCCGAGTCTACAGCCCAATGTAATCCCAAGGTAAAAGCCAGGATCAGCATCATTAGACTAACACAGAATAGAAAGTACATTTACAATTGAACCAATTTTTCTTACATTCCTGAACCATTTTTTGAGAATGAAATTTTCTTTATCTTTAAAGAACTGAAGCCTTGATTTTTCATGATCTTTAAATGCCAATGACATCACTGAGAAATTACTTGAGTCTTGTTTCATGGATACATGTATGTCACTGCTATCCTATTGAAGTAAAATCTTATAACTCACAAATGAAGTGAATATAAAGTTAAATGTACTCAAAGATGTCCATTTTGCTAAAAATACTAGCCTCCTAGCAAAAGAGGGGTGGACTGAAATAACACACAATTTTAAATTTTACACTGATGATACTTATTCCAATTACTTTGCTTTTATTTGCTACTCTTGGTCAAAATATCTGCACACCAACATATAATATTCTCGATACTATCTCCTAATTATATTTCAGATAAGCTTATTGATTAAATGTACTCTGTTGGATAAGAGAAAAGAAGTAGACCACTCAAGATTATGATTAAATTTTTTAGTGATACAACGTTATTTGACTTCCCTTTCCTAAAATTAAATAAAAATATAGTATTCAAAATTTGGCAAAAAGTAAACAACCTGAACTTCCATAATCTGTTGTTTTGGTGTGGAAACCAACCAAGCATATTTCCTCACCTATAATTGAATTCCTCTAGCCAACCTCTTAGTGTTAAATTAGTAGGAAATCTTACAAGGTGATTGCCCTTTATTGATGTCCAAGTTCACAAGTCAGTTTAGCTTTAAATAGTGATAATAATAATAACAGGTAAGAGGTGATAATTGGCTTGAAATCTTCAGTTCGTGGGGGGAAGAATTTACAATGGAAATGTACAAAGGCAGGTAGATATAAGCAGGGATAATAGTAAAACATACTTACCAGCTGGTATGGTCAAGTCACCAGCCAATCAGAATAGATGCAGTGTAAACCACCAACACTGCTGGGCCTACCTGTATATATCAGGTACATCACTCACACAGAACACATAGTACATGATGAATAATTAAGAAACGTGTTGCTGGTAAAGTTTCTGGGATTCATGATTGGATGTGTGGTGATGCCATTTCCCAAAATGAGCAAGACTGAATAAAGAATAAATTTAGTGTGTTGGTGATAGAGGTAATATAGACTTTAATTTCTAACATAAAAAGTTGTAGATGCTTATAAGATACTCAAATGAAGAAGTAGACAATTGAATCAATGTTTCTGGAGTTCAGAGGCCAGGTATGAACTAAAGACATATATTGAATAAGCATGTAGATAAGATTAAAAACCATGAGAATGAAAATTTACTTAAAGACAGGGGTATGGCCCTACCTGGTTTGGTTCAGTGGATAGAGTGTTGGCCTGTGAACTGAAAGGTCCCAGGTTTGATTCCAGTCAAGGGCATGTACCTTGGTTGCAGGCACATCCCCGGTAGGAGGTGTGCAGAAGGCAGCCGATCGATGTTTCTCTCTCATTGATGTCTCTAACTCTCTATTTCTCTCCCTTCCTCTCTGTAAAAAATCAATAAAATATATTTAAAAAAAGAGAGGGGTATAGAGAGGTGATATAAGAAGAGGACCCAGGATGAAACCCCAAGGTTGGAAAGATCCAACTTTTAGTTAGAGATGAAGAAATAACAAAGCACAGTGAGGAAACTGAGGATGTGTAGTGTCACAGAAACCACAAAGTTACTATGCCAAAAAGGTCACGTACAAAGAAAATTTCACATAATCCAAGAAGCTGAGTGAGAATGCAGTTCACTTGATCTTATCAAGTAATCCTTATGGTGGAGTTTTTTTCTTAAGTGGTGAAGCCAGAAGCCAGTTGCAATTAGATGAATAGAAAATGAGAGAGGATGAGGAAATAACATATATAGAGACAAGACTCAAGAAATTTGACAATGACATGAAGCAGAGAAATGAAATGAGGGATGCTGAAAAGTATGGGATCCAGAGTTTGTTTTGAATGTGGAAGATCTTAACATGTGTTCACATGTAATCTTCACAAATCTATGATACAGGGATGTTGTTTTCCCCCACTTATCAGATGAGAAAACAGGCTCAGAGAGGTTAAAAAATGTGATCCAGGTCTCCCAGCTAGGAGGAGGAAGAGGTAAAATTTGAACCCAGATTATCTCCTTCCAAAGACCTAAGATGCGCTGGCACTTACTGCATTTTATCACATTTATTTATCCACATAAATCTTCCTCACTTTTTAAATACAAGGACTGAGCTCAACTCATCCTTGAATCCCCAGCACCTAGTGCAATATCTGGTAATTAATAATGGGCACTTAATAAGTATGTTTCAGAAATGAATAAATGAATAAGTTAACCGAAAGTCAGATTCTGGCCTTTAAAACAAAGAAAAAATACAGAACTTCTCTATAGAACAATGGTACTAAGAACATTAGAAATACAGAAAAATTGGACAGCCTTTGAAATATTTGGAATACTGTGAAAACATAGAGAAGTAGTGACTTTCATAAGGCTGGATATAATACTTAAACCTGTATTCAAAATGTAACTTCTTCACACCATCTCATTTCCCAAGTTTGTAACCAGCCAAATAGAAAGAACTTGCTCTAATCTTACAGAATAACCAGTCTCCACAGTAATAAACAACCCACTTGTCACTTATTTTTCCCCATGAACTTAAAATACATACAAGGCCCTTAATCCCACATGGAATCCATTCTCAGGTAATGCTGACTTCATTGTGCTGTTCCACGTAAGGCTAGTGTATTTGTAAGGAGAGAGAACGGTGCATTCAATCATTGTGATATTTTGTGTGGCTGGCAAGATAAATGGGTTTTTAAAGCAGTCATGTGATTGACTGATTCCTCCCAACCACTACACATTCTACTCAGCTGTTTTGCTGGCATATTAGTTCATATCTTTTAATACAGATATTAATCATCCTGTTAATCATATGAGCAAAGCGGTTTCAGAAAAGTTCCTAAGGTGAAAATCACACACAATCTTTTTAAAATCTGTGAACGGACGTTTGTCTTAAAATGTTAATAACTTTAAGTATCTGCTGAGCTTCTTCCAGTAAACATCTTCCTTCTTCCAGTAAACATCTTCCTTCTCAGTTTCAGCAAATTTACACTTTAAAAGTTGGACTAGAAAAAAAAAGTTTTTTCAGAATAACAAAGTAGAGTACATTGGATTGGTTTGGTTTAGTTTGGTTAAGATTAGGCAGAGAAAAGAAATTTAGGGTCTGCCCATTGATTATTTGTTAAAAACTACTTGAAACAAGTTAAATAAAATAAGGATGCCTAGGTAGGCTGAATTTGTGTTCTGATTATTTCCAGACGTCTTCTACTGCTACAAAGTTTAAAAAAAATCTTTTTCATGCTTAATGTAAGGATTACCTGCCTAGCAATTTCCTCCTCAGATATCTATAAGCACCAAGTTATTTTTTTCCTAAAGGGGATATACTATACAATTTAGCTATTCATTTATGCAAATGCTAGTAAACAGAATTATAAAGACAGATAATAAACAGCAAATGAGGTTATTTTGTTTCACGCTTTATGTTGTCAGAGTTCTGAGCATGGTTTAGTGTTTTCTATTCATGACTTTATATTACCAAATTACTCCCTGATGGTGTCTCAGATGTGCTTTTGTCTGCAAATGAGAAGGAATAAAATACCAGGACATTAACGTTAAATTACAATCGTTAATGGCGTAAATACGAAAATAATTACTGCATCATACCATCAATTGTTCTGTGTTCATTACTGAAGTTCTTGTAAAGCCTTCATTTTCTTGTTACAATTATTTTTCCCTTTATTTTTGTCTGGCTATTTCACAGCCCTGACGGTACTTTCGCAACATTCAGCAGTTACACAAGCCATTTCATCCTGCTCAAAGCTTCATTTAAACTTCATCTTAGCTGCCTTTTATTTGTGTATATATGCCTTTTACTTCTTTTTGACAGTCAAAAGGTACTTCCGGAGTAGATGCTGGAAAGATGTGTCAAGGGAGATCATCTAAAACCAGCAATAAACTTCAGTGAGGGTTTCAGACCTACTTTCACATCGCCCGCTGCAATACCTTTTTATCCATCCAACGTACTGGGCCCCTTCCTCGAAAATTTTAGCTTCAGAGTCCCTCCAAACAGCATCCCTTAAACATTCACTTATAATTTCTCAGGCAAGATGCTTTAAAATCTCTGCTCTCTTCTTCCTCCAGTCTGGTTACCACTCATCCACCAGCTTCATCTGTCTTTCTCCTGCCCCTCCTCATCCCTCTTTCCCAGTGTTTTCTCCTAAGCTGGCAGAAAAGGGACCCCCTACACACACACACACACACACACACCCCAGGCGCCTGGCCTTCCCAGGTCGACCAAGTGCACCCTTTTGTCTGCTGCATTCTGAGACCATCACTTTTCTCCTCGCCTGCCAGCCTCAGGCAGGCAGTGACAGGAAAACTCATCCCGCTGTCCCCAACTGGGAGGGGGCAGGGTGGGAGCTGCTGTACGCACACACACACTCACACACACACTCACACACACAGAAGTCTTCTGTCACCTGTTTGCTTTCAAAGCCAGCTCTAGTGCTGAGTAAAACTTATCTCTCCTCTAGCCCCCCCTCCCCACCTCCGGGAGTTCGGTCCAGGAGGCATCCCAGGCATAGCTTTTCCAAAAAATCTGGAGGGAGGGGCGTGCACACGGGAGACTGCAATGACATGCTATGTCCCTAGTACCTCTCCTTTCCTTTCTCTTTCCACCCATCTTCTCTGCAGTCGCACACACAGCCTTTTCATGCCGACACGCGCGCACAAGGAGCACCCCCATCTCCGCTGACAGCCAAGGTTCTGTCCCGGTCTCAGTCCTTCTGCCGGGCGCCAAGCCCTTAGCACGGACTCTCACCGCTGCCCTGTGCAGCTCAGCGCTGCCGGCTCCCTAACCCCAGCCCAGGCTCCAAACTTTCTCTCATCCTGTCTCCGGCCCCGAATCACGCGCGTCCCGGAGGTTTGACACCCTCGTCCGGATCCCAGACCACACATGGGAATGGGGCGAGGACCGCTGTCCCCGTGGGCGCCAGGGCTGCAAGTGCCCAGCCTCAGTGCACACAGGACCGCCCTGGACCTGGCGAGGATGCGAAGGGAGCTCGGGCGGATCCGGCTGGCAGGTGCAACTTGGCAGCGCCTCCGGAGTTCACGCCCTAGGGGACCGCGGGTTTGGCCTGATGAGAACAAAGCTGGAGTCCGGGGAGACTGTCAGACTGGAGGCGCTAAGACAATAGCAATAAAGGGAACTTGCAGGAGGACCGCTGCGCAAAGTTGTCTCGGAGTCCGATGGTCCTGGGATGGCAGCAGGCTCGTGCCGCAGACCCCAAACCCCCCCTGACCCCGGGCCCCGCCACGATACACGCAAAAACCCTGGCTCAGCTGCCCTTCCCTGGATGCTATGCAAATACCCCGGCGCCCACACGCAGCTGAGGGCTCCAGGTACGCTCCGGGACCAGGACAGCAGCTGCCGGGCAGGAAGACCTGCCGGCGCGCTCTCCTGCCTTTACCTTTCCGCGGGCTGCCTGGGAGTCCGCGGCGCGCCGCCCGCTGGCTGTGCCCTCAGCCCCTGCCTCCGTCGCCAGGAGCAGACAGCAGGAGCCGGCTCTCTGAGCCCCGCCCCCCGGGCGCCAGGCCCCGCCCCCGGGCGCCAGGCCCCGCCCCTCCACGCCGGCCTACAACCGCAGGGAGGCAAGCTGGCCCAGTGGGGCTTTGGCGCGCGCGCGTGCAGTGGCGATGAGGCAGCTGCAGCTGCTCCCGCTGCAACCACCGCTGTCTTCGCCACGGCTGCTGAAGCATCCCACAGACCAACATGCCCCAAACTGTCAAGGGGGGCTCCGCACAACAGAGGATTAGAAATGCTCCCTAGAACAGGGCAAGTATGATCCATGCACCTGCAGCACCAGCATGCCCAGAGCTCGCATTGCACTTGATGCAAATTTCTGAGCTCCACCCCAGGCCAACTGAATCAGAATCGATGGGGGTGAGACCTAGCGTTGAGTATTTTAACAAGCTCCTGGAGTGATTTCAAGTACGTTTGGAGAAGCACTGCTCTTTTGCTCAAGAACGAAGGGGCTGATCTAAGATGCAATTCGAAAACCCAGGAGCCCAAGGATTTAACTTGGCAGTGCTTGCAAAACCAGGGAGTACATTGTCTGCACCCTGGGTGTCATTCATCTTGCTTTATTGACTGCAAAGTCTTTAGAGATAAACAGAGGGGGGAACACATTTACTTCTGATCTGACAGCTCTAATGAGCTCAAGGAAGAATTATGTAAACATTATTAAGTGTAATAAACACGTGTCAGTGGCACCAGGCAATCTTCTCTGGAGTTGGCAAAAGCCGGCACGAGCCAACGTTTTATTCATAATGTCTTTTTAACTTTATGTTGCCTGTGTAATAGGCCTTTGGCTTTGCTGTTGCCCAGACGGAAAATCATTACTCCGGTAATGGATGAGCCAGTTCAAAAGGAGAGCCACTGAGATGCTGAGCACTTTCATTCATAAATGCTATGTATCAGAGAGGGGAAACTATCTCCTGCCAACGTGGCCATCTTAATTATCCGACTGTTGTCCAGGCTTCTTGTTTCTACTTCCTAAGTCACGACATGGCTTAAACTAAAAAAACCAAACAAATGTTAGCCATTCCATCGCTTTACCGTGTTGTTTGTACTGAGCTCCCTCTCGTTTTCTACTCTACTTTCTACAGCTTCAGGTCTGATTAACTAAATACTGGAGGACCTGGTGGTTGGTTGTCAGGGGGAGAACAGCAGAGGGCTCTTTGCCTTCCACTACTAGCTCCAGGGCCTGAGTCTGGCTTTGAACCCCTAATTTTGGTCAATTTGGAATCACAGGGACAATGGTGGCAGAGCTCCATTCTTACCCAACTCCCTGTCAAGGTTAGGTTTCTTAGGTCAGGCTGCAAGGAGTAGGCCCTAAGTGAGGACTTATTAAGGAATCCTGCCCTAGTCGGTTTGGCTTAGTGAATAGAGTGTTGGCCTGTGGACTGAAGGGTTCCGGGTTCGATTCCAGGCAAGGGCATATGCCCAGGTTGTGGGTTCAATCCCCAGTGTGGGGCGTGCAGGGGGCAGTCAATCAATGATTCTCTCTCATCATTGATGTTTCTAACTCTCCCTCCCTCTCCCTTCCTTCTGAAATCAATAAAAATATATTTTTTAAAAAAAAGAAATCCTGCAAGTGATTAAGAAAGTGCTCTCAGGAGAAACCACACAGGGAATTGATGAACAGAATAGGAAAGAAGAGAAAGCCACATACAAAAGTCTGAAAGTCCCACCACTAATAGGGCTTGTTCTATCTCTCTGGGGAAGCTGGTGAGTTTCAGTTAAATCTCTGAGTCTAAATGGCCCCAAACTGAATTAAGAGAGGTAGGCATCCATCTTCCTTTTCTAGACAGTATATTATCTGGACAGTGAACAACCTCCTGGGGGAAAAAACTTCTTGGTACCTCAGTAGGCTCCAGTGGCTTGCGAGCTGTTCCTCAAAAGAAAGTCAGGGTTGCTAGCTCTTTAAAGCAATGGAATCAGAAATTTGGGGGAGGTGAGATGTCACACAAAAATAGTAAAATGGATTTGAGGTCATCTGGGTTGAGCACTGACAGTTTCTCCAATGTCTGAGTTTCCCATTTGGGGCAATAGGCATGAGCTGGGTGTCTAAAACCCCACCCAGGAGGGGTTAACACTGAGAAAGAGAGGCTCAGCAGCAAGCCGCTATGGAATGTTCTGTGGGGTCAGGTGGTGGGGGCATTGAGGGGCCTGGATAAGCCGAGCTGTAGGCCAACTTGGCGGTGTCCTCCTAAGTTTGTTGCCTGTGGAAGCCAGCATTTGATGCCTGGCATGAAAATGTAGAAATGCTCAGCCCATCTTAGCCAGAGAGGCTGTGACAACCCACACAGGGCAGCTAAATACAGTGTTGAGAATTCGCCTCCCCACTTTCTGCCCTCCCAGCTCCTAATACCAGAGGAAAAAGAAATTATGCTTTGAGTACAGAAGGAAAAAGGTATCCCCCAAACCGAACATTGGTTCTCCTGGAATCCTGGGTGCTTATTTGATAAGAGAAAGAAGTTAGGCCCCCTACCAACTAAGGCTTCTTATATTTAAGACTGACCTGTGGTCAGGGAAAGAGCTCTGAACTGGACATAAAACTAGAAATTTAAACTTGATGAAATTTTCATACATGTAAGTGAGTAACTGAGAGTGAGCCCTAAGTTAAGAAATCTGTCTTGTTGCATGATCTGCTATCAGGTAAGGAAGAAAGATTTCACATGTGCATTTGGAACCAGTGGCTTCAAAGTAATACAGGATGTCCCTCCAAAAAATGTACATATGTTGAATGATTATAAAGTCAGTGTTTATGAATATATAGTTTATTTTCAAAACTTAAAAGAATCTGCAGAAATTATTGATTTTTTTGTCAGTGCCTGTTTTTAAACCGATGACCATTCTGGTTCAGGCACTGCTGATGATGCAAAGCAATGGAATCGCAAACATCAAGAATCATTTTGTTCGGTATTTGTGCGCCCTCCATTCATCAACTGCTGCCGGTTTTGTACCCTAAACTTTATTCTCTGTGGATCCCTATGAAGAAAGGTCTAGTGGCACTTTAGGATGTATTTTCTTTGTTCAAGGTTTAGTCTGGCTTCCCCCATTATTTCGAATCAGTTAAAACCAGAAAAGGAGTGAAAATCGAGTTATCACCTGTTGAAGTGTATGTACATTCCGGGGGAGATGCCCTATAATAGTATAATAGTTTCATGTTTACACTTCAGTCTGTGCAGTAAATCAGTAATTATTGGAACTCTTTACTTCTCCTGGCTGCCTCCTGTGACATGTCCTCAGGTAACCTCCTCTAGCTTAGGCGAGGCTCCACGCTGATGTGTGCTGGGATGGCTGTGGTCAGGCATGACTTGTCCACTGCTTAAGGACACATCCTGCCTGATTGCTATATGCTCTAAAACGTTGGAGATATTAGCAAGGCAAAGCACAGAGGAAAAGCTATAATATAATTACATGTGGTTAAACACCATGTCTAAGTCTAATTGTTTTAATTTCTTTTAAGGTAAACCATCAACTTAGAAACATGCCTAGGATGACTTCTTCTGCTTCATTTTCATTTGTAATTTCTTTAAAGTATCTAGATAAGTACTTCCTTTTTATGTTGGTTAGGATGTGTGGCTTTGGTTATATACCCATGGGTTCAACACTTGGGGAAATTGTCATGGCCACCCATTGGAAGCTGGGAGGATCTGGTTTTGCAGATGTTGCCATTTTGCCACCATACAGATGGCAGATTGATTCTCACCAGTATTTGAAGTGCTCTGCACTGTTCCAGCTAGAGATGCCCAGGTTCTCTCTCAGAAGCTCCCAACTCTGCCATCTAGTCCAATTCTATTCCCAGACCTTCCTGGCTTCATTTTCCATTTAGACCATGACTGTAAGATAAGATACACAGTACACCCTGTGCTGAAACCAAGTGTGATAAATATGATCCATTAAACACAGTGTACATCAATATCAGGTCAGGAGAGAAAATGTATAGCATAATGAATAGTCTACAGTTTGAGATTCAAGAAAGTGCAGTCGTCCCATGGAGGGTTTTCAGTGGCATCATCAATCATGGAAGTAAAAGTGGAGTGGTTTGTAGTACTACTAGAATACCATAAAGATGGGCTATTTTCCACTTGCCTCTCACTCCTCCATGAACTCTCATCTGCTTTCCTTCATGATGATAAAATCAACCTACTACCTATGAGTATCCAGCAATTACCATTTCCCCCTATTGATACAACCCCTTATGGTGTCAATTAGTGCATATTATCTTTCAAGAATAATTTAATAGGTTACCAAAGTTTAATCAATGATCACAATCTTAGACTTTGATATCTCAGAAGAAGATGAGTTACAAACCTCTCCAAAAATATAATAGTTTTAGGGGGGAAACCCAAGATCTAACTCACACTACCCACTTGAAAAAAATTTATTCCCTGATATTTCAAATTATTTCTTGAAGGATCAGTTTTCAGGGAATTAATAATAGTGATGGAGAAAATGTGAGTCTATAGAGGAAAGTAAGTATTATGAAGGATGAACTATGTCTCTAATACAATCGATTCATGGAAATGCGTGTGCATAAATTTACTTGTTGAATTTAGCTGGATTGAACAGTTGTTTTGAAAGATGAACTTTGAACTACCTGCCATATAAATTAACTCACGTTTTTCATACTCAAATGAAAAACACAAATTTCATTCCACACAATATTTACCCAAGAGCCTACTATATGCAATGCAATATGCTACCAGTAAATGCTTTAAGGAGTTGAGAAATAAATTATTTCCTCAAAAATTTCAAGCATGTTTTCCTTATTGTAAAATAAAGCACTAAAACCAAAAAAATATGGAAGGAAAAAGGAATACAATGCATAATCTGATTTTCCTAACAATCCCTTACTTTAATTTTTAATTCATACCTATGCACATTGATTGTAATCCCAACAATATGATCCATTGTATACTCATGGACAGTCACAGTGTAGGCATTTTTCTATGGCACAGATTCCCTCATCTACTTTTTTTTTTTTTCCTGAAATGACATGCTTATCCTAAAATCACTATGCAAATGCAAGGGACCCAGAATAGCCAACACCATCTTAAACAAGAAGAACAAGTTAAAAACTATTTCAAAACTCACTACAAAGCTATAATAATCAAGCCTATGTAACACTGGCATCAGATAGACATATAAGTTAATAGTTGAGAAAACAGAGTCCAGAAATAAGTCTGTACATTTATGCTCAATTTATTTTTCACAAGAGTGCCAAGATCATCCCACAGAAAAAAAATAATAAGTCTTTCATCAAATGGGACTGGGACAACTGGATATTCATATTCAAAGGAGTGAATTTGGACCCCTACCATATACCTTATACAAAAAATAACTCAAAATGGACAAAATACTTTAATGTAAGAGCTAAAACTATAAAATTTCACAACACATTAGTACACACATTAGTAAATATATTTTACTTTGAATTTGTCAATGGTTTTCTATATATGACACAAAGCACAGGTAATAAAGGAAATAAATTGATAACTTGGACTTCATCAAACAGAATACTTTTGAGAATCAAAGGACATTGTCAAAAATTGAAAAGACAGCCCATAGAATGGAAGAAAACATTTGCAAATCATATATATGATATGGTCTTGCATTTAAGAGATATAAATAACAGAATACTTTTGAGAATCAAAGGACATTGTCAAAAATTGAAAAGACAGCCCATAGAATGGAAGAAAACATTTGCAAATCATATATATGATATGGTCTTGCATTTAAGAGATATAAATAACACAACTCAATAGGAAAAATAAGACAAATAATAAAATTTAAAAATTGTCAAAAATTTTGAGTAGACATTTTTCCAAATAAAATATGCAGATGGTGAGTAAGCACAAAAATGATGGACAATAGTATATGTTGCTGAGGATGTAGAGAAATTGGAACTTACATTTATTGCTAGTGGGGATTCGGCCATGCAAAGGAATAATGTACTGATACATAATATAATGTGGATGGACTTTCAAAACATTATAAGTTAAAGAAAGAAGACACAAAGAGCTTATACTTCATGGTCCCATTTATATGAAAGGCCCAGAATAGGCAAATTCATGGGAACAGAAAGTAAATTTGTGTATTTCAGGGGTTGGTGGAATGAGGAATGAATGATGACTGATTGCTAATAGGTATGTTTTTTTGGGGGAGGGGAGTTCTTTTACTTAGACTTTATATTTTAGAGAAGTTTTAGGTTCACAGAAAAATTCAGCAAAAGGTACAGCGACTTCCCACATACCCTTTGCCCCCACATGCTACTATCAAAATTCCCCACCAGAGTGTTAATATTTTTTTAAATTGTATACTGTCCAGATGGACTCAACCCCTTACTCCTTCAAGACTACATTCTTGCAGCAGCTCCTACTGTGGGCATACATTCCAATGACAGGGGTGGGGTTGAGGAGCCTTTGGAAGTCTGGGACCACTTCACAAGTCAACCCAGGGGTCATGTCTTCTCAATTACCCTCTCCAACAATGGGTATATACCGATATGAGGTAATGAGAGTGGCACTCTGCCTCTGTGATTTTCCTCCCTAAAACTTATAGCCTCAATCTAATCATGAAATAAATCAAACTGCAACTGAGGGGGCAGTCTACAAAATACCTAACCAACTCGCCTTAAAACTGTCAAAGGTATCTACAACAAGGAAAGTCTGAGTCACCGTCACACCCAAGAGGCACCGAAGAGAATGAGGACAAAATGCAATTGACATCTTGGATGGCATCCTGGGACAGAAAAAACCATTAAGCAAAAACTAAGGAAATCTGAGTAAATTATGGACTTCAGCTAATAATGGACCAATATTGGATCATTAATTATAGCAAATATACTATATTAATATAAGATGCTGATAATGGGGGAAATGGGTACTGTATCATGGAACTCTCTGTACTATCTTCATAATTTTTTGAAATCTAAACTGTTCTTAAAAGTAAAGTTTATTTTAAAAACAAAACTAACAATCATTAAAATAACTAATATGTTTGGAATCACTCATTGTTCCTGTATAGTACTGAGTCTAAACTTTAAGTTTCACTACTCAATGCTGTTTTGAACACAATTCTTTCTCATTCTTGAGTTTTTCTATTTGATTTACTCCTTCACAATTAGAAAACCAAGAACATCCTTTTCTGGAATTTTTTTCAACAAGAGTCTTGGGGTGGTTACATTCATGGGTCTATGCATGCCTGACAGTCTTTGTTGTTGTTGTTGTCCCTTGCCATAAACAATACCATAAGCAGGAACAGATATGATTAGAAACAAATGATATTTGCCCTAGAAATTCTATAGAGGTTCCTCCTTCTTTTCTAACATTTCAATTATTATTTAATCTGATTAAGTTTTCTCTTTGGATAATATGATACTTACCTACTGGTAATTTAATTTTTAAAATTAAAAAGGGTACTTTAGAGAATGCTTGGATATGGACAATTTTCAGTAATGCTGTTTGGAACTGATCCTATTTCCAAACTTCTTGTTTTAAAAGATAACACAAATTATTGTTTCAATTATTTTGAATTGTTTTATTCTACTTGCAGACGAAAGCATCCTATATAATAAAGAGGTAATATGCAAATTTATGATCACACCCTCACACAAGATGGCCACCCCATGTGGTCACAAGATGGCCAGCAGGAGAGGGTAATTGGGGGCAACCAGGCCTGCAGAGGAGGGAGGGTAGTTTGGGGGGGGGGGACCAGGCCTGCAGGGGAGGGTAGTTGAGGGGGACCAAGCCTTCAGGGGAGGACAGTTGGTGGCAACCAGGACTGCAGGAGAAGGCAGTTGGGGTGACCAGGCTTGCAGGGAAGGCAGTTGGGGGCGATTGGGCCAGCAGGAGAGGGCAGTTGGGGGCAACCAGGATGGCAGGGGAGCAGTTAAGCATCAATCAGGCTGGCAGGGGAGTGGTTAGGGGGTGATCAGGCAGGTGAACAGTTGGGAGCCAGCAGTCCTGGATTGTGAGAGGGATGTCTGACAGGGATTGGGCCTAAACCAGCAGTCAACATCACCTGAGGGGTCCCAGATTGGAAAGGGTGTAGACTGGGCTGAGGGACACGCCCCTCCCAATGCATGAATTTCGTGCACCAGGCCTCTAGTTGTAATATATTTTAATGCTCTTTTATCTCTTCTCTTCTTTTTTCTCCATGCTTAATTATTTATATAATCTTCTGTGTATATTGAAATAACTTTTTTTTATAAAAGGTAACATATTTTCAGAATATGATACAAAACATAAACGTAGAATATAGTGAATTATTATAAAACAAACACTACTGTAAACACCACTTTGGTCAAGAAATGAAACATAACTAGTTCCCCCAAAGCTTCAGCCTCCCACCCTCCAATTACAGCCCTTCCCTTCCCCTTGGCATCAATCACAGTCCTAATTTCTGCACTATTCACTTGTTTTTGTTTTGCTTTTCCAGTTATGCTGCATCCTTAAACAAAACAACTTAATTTAATTATTTTATATTTTGTATGATTGTAAATATATATGTATTAAGACTGATTTCTTTCACTTATGCTTGTGAGATTTACCATGCCATGTTGAGTAGTTTATTCTTTCTGTTACTTTGTAGTACAGTAGTCCAACATATGAATCTATTGCAATTTTCTTATCCATGTGTTGTGGATGGATAATGAATTGTTCCTAGGTTTTGTCTATTGTAAACAATGCTGCTATGACTGTTGCTGTACATGTACCCTAATGTTAATACCCAGTTTTCTGAGGGCATGCACCTTCAGTGGATGTATAAGATTATAGGGTATGTATTTAGTCAAAAAAATTTTTTTAAATATATTTTATTGATTTTTTTTACAGAGAGGAAGGGAGAGGGATAGAGAGTTAGAAACATCGATGACAGAGAAACATCGATCAGCTGCCTCCTACACACACACACCCCCCCACAGGGAATGTGCCCACAACCAAGGTACATGCCCTTGACCGGAATTGAACCTGGGACCCTTCAGTCCACAGGCCGATGCTCTATCCACTGAGCCAAACCGGTTAGGGCTATTTAGTCAAATTTACCAAACAAAATGCCATTTTCCAAAGTGATTATACTCCTCAATTAAGTGCATACAAGTCTTCTGTTGTTCACATTTTTGTCGACATTTGGTATTATCAAATTTCAAATTTGTTTACCAATCTCTAGGGCAGAAAATATTACTTCATTGTATTTTGTTTTTTACTTTCTTGGCTATCAAGAAGGAAATTTAAAACATTGCCCTTTTCATACACTAATGTATTTCCTTGTTTGCTAAATGCCTATTCTAGACTTCTCTGTATTTCAGTGAGGCATTTTTCAAAAAGAATTTTGATTTAAAAACTTTAACACTGACAGCATGGAGCCTTTAAAAGAACTTGGCATTGTTAAAATGAATATAACTCATCATTCCCAATGCACTTAAAAATCATTTCACTTGGACTTTGAACCCCCTTTAACATTTCACTGCCAAATCAAGACAATAGTTAATTGTATATGCTAGAAGAAAATTAATACACTTAAATTCATTAGTGCATCTATATCTGGAAGATGAATTGTACAAAGCTCTTAGCTACAATCTATAAAATATATTGTAAATACTTTTGAAATTCCTTTGGGTGGTGTGTTGACTTAAATTTTATAGCTAAAATATCTGATATATCACAGTCTGTCTTTTAAGTATAAGTTTAAAATTTTAGTAGATTGTTACTATATTATAGAAATACAGAAAGATTAATGGCAAAATCATTTATTGAGTTTACTTCCAATGAGTAAAGATCCTGGTGAAAACTAGTTTGGGAAGTTGAACTCTGTCCTTAAAAAACAAAGATCTCTAGGCCTAGCTGGTTTGGCTCAGTGAATAGAGCATCAGCCTGCAGACTGAAGGGTCCAAGGTTAGATTCCAGTAAGGGGCACATGCCCAGGTTGTGGGCTCACTCCCCAGTTGGGGGAGTGCAGGAGACAGGTGATCAATGATTCTCTCTCATCATTCATGCTTCTATCTCTCCCCCCCTTCTTCTCTGAAATCAATAAAAAATATTTTTTTAAAAAAGAAACAAAGGTCTCTACCTGAATTAGGCATAATTTTTGGACTCCATAATTTATAGATGTGATTTATTGAAATATCAAAATAACTGAGTTCTTTTTCTCTATTGAAATATATTAATATTTTTAAATATAATGCCTAACATAGCACACATGTGTAAATATATAGGGCTCTCATGACATAATTATATCTTTGCATGTGTATAAATACAAAATATTGACATTAATTAAATTGTGAAGCAACTTGTAGGTTAATCTATTTTTACTCAAATAGATTTAATCCATGTTATAAAAACTTCTGAAGGAGTTCTCTATTTTGATCATGTATAGGGAATGTGTATATAATGCTAGGAGTTTTTAAGTGTTCTGTTTATTTCTTTGGAAGGTTATTTGAAGCATCTTAATAAGCTATCTGTGTTTACTTGTTAACATGTAAACGCTGGTATTTAGTAGGGAATCTTATGATCAGTTGGAGGACTGAACTATATGAGCTTTAATACTTTTTTGACACTCTATGTCATGTTTGGAATAAGCCAAATTTTATTTCGTAAACATTTATTGAGAGCAAAAGAAAGTCATGAAATGTGCATACAGCTGCTCTGATTGGCTGGTGGATGTGGCTTAGGCATCCAGTAGAAATGGGTCAATTTCAATATTACTCTTTTATTAGATTAGATATATTTTTAGGGTTGAGAGCTAAATAGTAACACTAGAGGGCATACAGTTCTGGAATTAATTGGGAGTCCCAGCCAAAGTGAAGAGACTTCATTCATCACTTAGTTGAGACTTCAGAGAAATTATGTCCTGAGCATAAGAACCAGGCTATAGTATAAGCACGTCCTAGGATGAAGTTAAACACTAAGTATAAATACAATTCAAATCAAGAATTATCAAGTTACATTATGGCCCTAATGGCAAAGCTCGGTGAATATACTAACAAGCTCGGCACTGTGCACTTTAAGTATGACTTTTTATGGTATTTGAATTATAGCTCAATAAAGTTTTTTAAAAGGAAGAAAAGAATAAATATAAGCCTGACAAGAACAAAAGTATATACCAATAATTTATCCGCTAGCCACAAAAAAATCAACATTGATTAAGGCACAATATAATTTAGATTCCCTATAAGTTATAATCCATAATGTCAAGCATATAGCAAAAGTTATTAAAGGTAAGAAAACAGAAAAAAATATGAACCATATTTAAAAGAAAAAGTAGCCTGTAAAAATCAATACCAAATATCCAGATGTTGGACAGAGCTAACAGGGATTTTCAAACAGCTTTTGAAAATATTTTAAAGGACAATATAATCATGATGAGTGAAGAGATGGGTATCTCAGAATAGAAATAATGAGCCAAATGGAAATTATAGAATTGAATAGTATAAAAATTTTCTTGATAGATTTAAGCAAAGATTGACAACAGGAAAAAAAGTTCTTGACCTCAAGGAAAGATCCATATGCATTTATGCAATTTAAAGAATAGAGAGGAAAAATATAGAAAAAACAAATGGCTTGGAATCTATGGAACGATATCTTAGAAGGAAAGGAAAGAAGAGGAAGAGGAAAACAAGAAAGAGGAGGGGGATAAGGAAGTGGTGGAGGAGGAGGAGAAGAGGAAGGGGGAGAGGGTGATGAGAGAATGATGCAATAAAGAATGCTTTAAAAATAATGACCAAAACTTTCTTGTGCTTGATATAAAAGCACAGCTCACACTGCTCTTTTTAAAAATTTTTTTAAAAATCATTCAAATTTAAAATAGTGGGAATGAATGTTCATTATAAGTTGATTTTTTTTGCCCTTGAATTTTTTCATCAATTTGTACAAATAGATGGGGGCGGGGGGGGGGGGATCACCACAGACTCATGAGGGTAATGTGCTAAAGTTCAGGATATTCAAAGTTTGTCTGAAATAACCACTTGTGTGGATAAATCAACCTAAGTGTTCAACAATTATATCTATGATTAAATAATTCAATTATAAAACATTTAATTTCATTTTATAAGCTTAAGCATGTATTCTTTATAGCTGAAGATCACAGAATTCTTTATAAATGATATATGATAAAGAATGGCTACAAATTTAGAATATTCATCAAGAGACATATATATTGCCCAGCCTGTGTGATTCGGTGGTTGTGTGTCAACCTATGAACCAGGAGTTGATGGTTTGTTTAGATTCCGGGCACATGCCTGAATTGTCAGCTTGATCCCCAGTAGGAAGGGCAAGAGGCAGCTGATCAATGATTCTCTCTCATCATTTATGTTTGCATCTCTCTCCTTCTTCTCTAAAATCAATTAAAAATATTTTTTAAAAAGAAACATATGCAGCAATGGTAAATCATATTTGACTTTCACAATGCCTGTGGACAAAGCAACATTTTAGCTGAGTATATGTAAAATGTGTAGGTACACGAAACTCTTAAAAATTAAATAAAATCCACAGTAGTCCACTATATTGAATTAAAGTTTCTCAAATTAAAAAACATATTTTTCTTATTTTGGTTTAAATTCATAATTTCTACTATTTTAAAGTTTAGTTCCTTAATAGCAAGCAATTCAAAATGACTTAGTCAGAAAGAAATTCAGTAAGAGGCTTATAGAATTACTAGGGGCCCAGTACACGAACTCGTGCACTTTGAAAGGAAGTGTGGGCCATGAGGCTATGGTGGGCACAGGGGCAGGTCTCAGCCCACCCTCTGCACCCCAGCCCAGCCCCTCCTGCCATGGCCCCAGGTCCTCTGTCTGCCGGCAGCCGCTCCCACGCACTGACAGCACTAGCCCCACTCACACCTGCTAAGAGCACAGAGCAATTGGGGCTGGCAACCAGCAGCAGGTGTGAATGGCAGCTGCTGCCCTGATTGCCTCTCAGGAGCAGGGAGAGGTGGAGAAGCCTTCAGGGGCAATCAGGGCCAGCAGTCACTGCTTGCACCCACTGACAGTGCTGAGTGATCGGGGCTGGAGCCAGGCACCAGAAACAGGCGCAAGGGGTGGCTTTTGCACCAGCAGCTGTTGAGAGCAGGGCTGGAACCAGCAGCAGGTGTGAGCACTGGGTGTGACTGTGGCTTATGGGAGCAAAGAATTTTCAGTAACCACCAGAGGCTCACCCTGATGACAGCGACCAGCACCCCACCTTGGTCTGGCACTCCCACCCACCTGCTCCACCATTCTGCTGCAGCTGACATCGGCCATGTTCTGCACATGCTCCCTGGTGGTCAGCACACATAATAGTGACCAGTTGTTCATTTATTCCACCTTTCGGTTTATTTGCATATTAGACTTTTATTATATAGGATAGGGAAGACTGGATAAGATTGAAAAAGTGAAAAGAAGTAAAAAAAAATTGTGGCAATTTATAAATTGTTGGTAGCATGGGTTGATCCAAATTTGTTATTTACTAGAGGCCCAGTTCATGAAAATTCATGCACTGGGGGTGGGGTCCCTCAGCCCAGCCTGCCCCCTCTCACAGTCCAGGAGCCCTCAGAGGTGGGAGGCAACCCAGTGATCAGGGGAAGGTGATGACCCATCACACCTCTGCTGCTGCCACTGCCAGCAATGAAAATCTCAGCTGGCCCTGGTTACCTGAGCCTCAGGCAGTCCTGGGTGGCTGGGCAGCCACCATCTGAGGCTTGCTTGCACCTCGGGCCAGCCCTGGGCAGCTGGGGGGGGTGAGGCCTGGGGGGTCTCTAGAGGCAGGCATGCAGAGTGGCCAGGCATGCCTGGGGGTGGGCCTGGCCTTGCTGCATGCCTGCCACCCCAACAGGGCTGAGGGGACTGGGAGCCACCATCTTTTGGCTGTGGGTGCTTCCATCCTTGAGAGCAGAGCAGTCAATTAGCATATTCCCTCCTTATTGGCTGTGGGCGCCACCATCTTTGTGACCGCATGAGGGTCAATTAGCATATTCCCTCTTAGTAGATAGGATTACTGTTTAACAGATTACCTCCGAATGTCATAACTCAAAATGAACAATAGTATTATTGTCATTCACAGTTTCAATGGCTAATAATTTGGGAGCCCCTTGGCCAAGTATTTCTGGCTCAGGGTTTCTCATGATGTTGCCATAGAGGTGTTGATTACAGCTGCAGACATCTGAAGGCCAACTAGGACTAGAGGATTGACTTCCAAGGTGATCCACTCACATGACTATGAAGACTACGAAAGCTTTCAGCAGGAGCCCCAGTATTCTTCATGTGGGATTCTTCCAGGTATCCTTGAGTGTCCTCACACCATAGTGAATAAAGGAGAGAGAGAGAGAGAGAGAGAGAGAGAGAGAGAGAGAGAGAGAGAGAGAGAGGGAAGGGAAGGGAAGGGAAGGGAAGGGAAGGGAAGAGAAGAGAAGAGAAGAGAAGAGAAGAGAAGAGAAGAGAAGAGAAGAGAAGAGAAGAGAAGAGAAGAGAAGAGAAGAGAAGAGAAGAGAAGAGAAGAGAACATGAACCAAGTGAAAGCTGTAACCTTTTCATGACCTAACTTTCAGAGTCACATTTTCCGTCCAGTTACACATTGTATTCATTAGAAGCAAGTCACTGAGTATAGTCCAAATTCAAGGAGAAAGGAAAGAGAGTCCACCTTTCAAAGGAAGGAATGTCAAGGAATTCAAAGACATATTGAAAGCACCACAAAAGTCATGTCAGGGCTGCCACTGAAATGAATCAGCCCCAACTGTTTTATTCTGGTTTTATGTCACTCTGGTAAAAATTAAAAATGAAGAGGTCATGTCACATGTTTTGTTCATGGATCTACTCTTTGGTGAGAGAGTGGTGAGACAACTTGGTTTACATTTCAACTAAAACTGCACGTAATAGAATTCTATAATTCCCTAAAATGAATTAAGGATTTTATTATTTTTGTGTGTGTGAAATACCAGGTATTTAGATGGTAGACATAAATAGTAAAAGTCCATATTATATGGCAAGAGCAGATTTTAAAATTACTCATATAAAATTAAAGTTAAATGTATCACATGCCAAATATAGTCCCATACCATGTTGCATATTCTGTGGCTGGCACCGCACTAACAGCAGGGTTTACATGATTTAAGACTTCTTATATTGGTTTTCAATCCAATAGTTGAAGCAA
>PVJC01007834.1:0-50216 GCA_004026665.1 Murina feae
GGCTGGGGGCAGGTCCCCAGTGATGACACACACACACACACACACACACACACACACACACACACAGAAGGCACCTGGCAGACTGGGGCCATCATAGGACATCCACTGAGGGGTCCCAGACTGTGAGAGGGCACAGGTCGGGCTGAGGGACTCCCTCCACGCCGAGTGCACAAATTTTTGTGCACCGGGCCCCTAGTATCTGTATAATATTCTATAGTGTATTCACCACCAAAAGTCCAATTTCCATACTTCTATAGCAAACCTAGACCCAAGATATTTTAAGGAACCCCAGCTGTCTTTAGAACTTCTGTTATCAGTCAACAAAACAAAATAAAACAAAAACATTTTTTTTGTTTTATGTTTTTTTAAAAAACATCTTTCCAATAAGGCTATAGATTTTCTAAAGGCTGCCTAACATAAAATGAGTTCGAACATTAACATGGAAAGGACAAGCAATAAAAACAGTATTACGAGTGCAGACAAAATATCTAAGAGCTGGAGAATGTGACCTCTTCTAAGGGGAATAGAAGGCAAGGATTCAAAATGCACAGCTTGTGAAAGCTAAAGAAAATGACAACAACTGAATTGAAAAGGCTGAACTTAGCATTACCTTCCCAGAACACAAACATATATTTAGCTTAATAGACTTGAGTACTATCTCAGGAAAAATCTTATATATTATGCATCTAGGGCGATGAAAGCTGTAGAAAATGATTTTGCAAAGCAAACACACTGCAGGCTGACAGTAGCAGAGATTAAAAAAAAACAAGTCGCAGGCACACATAATAAATTTAGGTCTCATTTCTTATATATCATCACAGGAAGAAAACAAAAGAGCAGAAGAAACCTCAGACACCAAATTGAAGCTTAAAAAAAATGCGTGTGTTTTTTCTGATTATAACTGTAAAATGGATTTATACTAGAACATTTGAAATATACGGAAAAATATAAAGGAAAACATTAAAATTATCCACAATCCCACCACCCAGAGAGAACCATTATCAAAATATTCCCATGTTCATTTGCGTCCCTTTTCTATGTACATATAAAAATACTATTTTTTAAAATAAAATTGGGCTCTCAATTAAAGAAAATTTTATATATAACCTCCCTCCACTTCCTATTAGTTCTTTGAATACACTCTCATGTTGTTATATATTCTTTGAAGGTGTAATTTGAATGATCTATTATACTGGATCTTATGAATTTAAACCAAATTATTTGATCCTTTCCATATTACTGGACCTCTAGGTGGCTTCTAATTTTTTAGTTTCATAAATAGCACTGCATTGGACTTCCTTGTGATAAATCTCTATTTACTTTTTAGCAGAAACTTAAATGTATATCAATGTGTCAAATTCAAATTTAAATCACTCAATGTACCCATACATTTACCAGTGGAAGTCTCTGGAGACAAGTACAAATAATAATGCACAGCAAATAAACAATACTATTTTCATACCACTCCAAGTCTATATTTATCCTTCTGGGTAGTCATCTTTCAGGCAGCACATTAGTTCCTTTAGGCAAAGGGCTATATGGCTGGGCTAATCTAAATGTAATAACATGAAACCTGACCCAGATTTCTCCAATATCAGTCTGCATATTCTACAGATTGCAAAATGCCCAAGACTCTCAAAAATACACACCTTATTATCCTTTCATTTAAAACAATATACAATGGGCATTTAAGTGAAATAAATAGAGTTATAGCCAATGGAGGTTGACAGCAACCAACTCTTATCTAGACATACAAGTTCCATATAGTGTCACTTAAGGTTTTCTTCACATTCCAGCTTTATGCTGTCACTTCCAGTTACAGAACTCTTAAGTGCTCTCAACATATTGAAGTTATTAATGGTTCTTGTTTAGAAATTATATGGACTTAACATTCCAGTTTTAAATTCCTTGTAGTCTATTTTTTTTTAATGGTTCTATTTTCAAGATTCTAAATAGGGTTCTCACAAACACTAGCGCGTGCGTGTGTGTGTGTGTGTGTGTGCATATATACATAGAGGCACATACCTGTAAAATGTTTTTCTCCCTTTAGTCAGTGAAAAGCAAAGTAAAACATAACACAACAAAAATCCCACTTATATCACTGGCAATATGAACTATGAAATCACTCAAATTCTAAGGCTCTCTCGGACTAAGATGGCCTGAGCTGCCCTATTAGTTATGTGGACTGTGTAGACTGTACAACTCTAGGGGGTGCAACTACACCCTTATCTCTGTGATGGGTACTCTCTGAGGTTGGGTGGTGCACAACCTACATAGTTGTATGTGATGACCTTGAAATTAGCTAAGGCAATACTCTTCACCCATCCATTACTTATTTGTGGATCCTTCCCCCATAGTGAGCTATGAAAAAGAGAAGTTTGAGGTGGGAAGTGGCCTTTAAGTCTATATACTTTTTTAAATAAAGAAAATGCTGCAAAAACAAAGCAGAAACAAAAACAATGACAGTTTCTCCCTGGCTCCTCTGTATCCCTCCCATCTCCCCTTCCATGCACCCACTGAGAAGAACGGGGTACCTTGTGTGAGTAACTGTAGGTTTCTGACTTCTTCCCGCACCTTCAGCTGGAGCACCTGTTGCAAGATGTGCTGCCGGAGGTTTTCCTGGGCAATCCCCATTCGCTCAAGCTTTTTGTCAGTAAGTCTCAGCAAAGCTCGCCCTGCAGGGGTTCAGGAAATACAAGAAGAAGCACATAATCAAGGGCTGGAAAAGGATTTCCATCTTAGCCTTGGCTAATTCTTCACACCAGAAGTTTCCATCTAAACACAGACTCTTCAGAATACAGGATCCCCCATGACTCTGATGACAGGAATGGATAATCCAGATGAAAAAAAAAATCCACACATTTTTTAAAAAGCCACATTTAAAAAAAACATATTTTTATTAATTTCAGGGAGGAAGAGAGAGGGAGAGAGAAATAGAAACATCAATGATGAGAGAGAATCACCAATCGGCCGCTTCCTGCACACCCACACTGGGGGTCGATCGAGCCTGCAATCTGACTGAGAATCGAACCATGACCTCCTGGTTCATAGGTCGATACTCAACCACTGAGCCATGCTGGCTGGGCCAGAAGCCCAATTTTTATCTAATATTGACAATCCCCAACTGACCCACACACTGAGCGAAATGAACAGCAACATTTTAACCTGGGTATTTGGGTCACAGACTGCAGGTTTCCATAGAAACAGTGCTGTGCGCTGGATGATGGGTTCTGAGGCTGGCCCACAGGAGCCCATGTTACTGCCAACTCAGCTGAAGACCTAGGTGCTGTAACTGTGGTTAGAGAGAAACTCCGAGACATTTAATGCAGGTTACAATAACGTGTCTGGGAAATATGTATTTAGAGTTCCAGATTTAATCTGCAGCATGAGCTCCCTTGCTGTACCCCTGGTGCTGGGCTATGCTCCTCATCCAGCTGGTGGGAGCTAAGGCTTCCTTCCAATCACTGGCCTAAGGGGTGAGTATGAGACGGGGAAGGGGAGTGAGAGCTTCCACAGACTGTACAATAAGGAGCCTCGGGGTGTGCATGCCTGCAGTGTGCAGACACCCCGGACCCTAGGGAGCCCAGCGTGGCTTCCTTTCAGCCTCTTTCTTTCCCTGGAAGGTCAGCATGCTTCTGTGGTCCTCATCAAATTCTCAAACTCTCCCCTCTCTGTGCTCGCCTTGAGATAAGCATAGGTCTATTGTGAGAGCCCAGAGCAAGAAATACAGAGTGAATGTTGTTGAAGGCCCACAGCACCCCCAGTGCGCTTGCCCCAGCGCCCCCAGTCATCACAGAGCAGATCTTTCCTCGACTGAGGAAGAGGCAACTTATGTGTAATCCAAGGTAAGTCTTTGGGGATCCCAGCATATACCTTTCAGAAGATAAATGGTTTACCTCTTCAAAAAGGAGACGGAAGAGCCAGGAGATGGGGTTGATGGGCACACCGAGAATCTTACGGCCAAAATCTGATTCACTATTTTTTTTTTGGATGGTTTCTATAGTGCCACCCAGGTCTGCAATTCTGAAAAAATCCTTACAATAATTAGATCACTTCCAGAAGCCAATGTCCCATCAATCTCCTATCCCGCCACCCCCTGTTGACCACACACTAAGAGTATCCCAATTAAGTGCAGTGCTGCTTTAGATCAGGAGTGATAGGTAGTCAATCGCATCTCTTTTTTTTTTTTTGCAATTTATATTGTCACATTTTGTTGCTTATCATAAAAGTCCAACTGTTAATTCAACAAACATTTATTGAACATTTTTCTATGTCCGTGCTCTGCTGTCTGCTGCCTACACAGGAAGAAGTGCATGAGGGAAAAGTCAACTCAATCTCAAAAGAGCAGCACCAACTAAATTTCCTGAGACCCTAAACCACAATGCAGGTGATCTAGGCTGCTGGGCCCTTCATAGACACCTAGATTCCTGGAGTTGAAAGAAGCTTCAAGTCCTTCCCATGGATTATATTCCTGGCCACTTACTTCTTTTCTTTTTCAATCAAAACAGGAAGTGATGGTGCCTTGGACACAGGTGGAGGTGAAGAACTGGGAAGAAGTAGTAGAATTCTGGGTATATTTTGAATGACGCTGGGATGCTTAGAGGTGGGAGATGTAGGAAAAACAGACATGAGAAATGACTCAGGGTGTCCACCTGAGCCCCCAGTGGCAGGGGGCACCATTTCAGCACAGGACATTGAGTCACTGCTCCGGGAGAGGATGTGTGGGAGGGAGGAAATCCCATTAGTGTTTCTGCTTTTTTTTTCTTTTTGAGAGCACTTCCGATCTGGAGACATGATGAAAAGGATAGAATTAAACAAAGGAGGACAATTAGAATATTCTTTTCTCTTTCCTCATAATGGTCTTTTCCCCTTCTGTTTTTATTGATTCTAGAAAGAGAGATGAAGGGAGAGAGAGAGAGAAAAATATCAATGAGAGAGAAATATCAATTAGCTGCCTCCTGCATACCCTTCACCAAGCATCTAGCCTGCAACCCAGGCATGTGCTTTGACTGGGAATTGAACTGGTGACCTCTGGGTGCATAGGATGGTGTCCAATGAACTGAGCCACACAAGTGAGGGTATCCCCATAGTATTTTCATTCCTTCAGAATTCTACTTAACGCCCAGAGCTCCGAGTTGAAGGGGTAGCACAGGCATATCCTGGGGGAATGTAGAGAAATAAGAAGAGTCTCTTATGAGCCAAGCTCTGTATTGCTTGACCCCAAGAGAGTTCTTGTGTGCAAAAATATTTCCCAGGACTCCTTATAGAAGTTCAAGCCAGGGAATATTCTGTGAGGAAGTTCACTCAGCAGAGACATGGATCTGGTGCCCTGCTAACAATCTTGGAAAATTAGAATTTTGCTGCAACTGAAGCTTGAGTACGTACATCTAAGCTTCACTGTGTGTGACTCGTCCCACTGCCAGCTCCACTAGAATAAGTACTTTTTCTGTCAGGTGGCCTATTGGCCCAGGTTCCCTATTGTTGCCTGTGGCTGGCACAGAGTAATGCTCAAGAAGTATTTATTGAATGAATATACTTGCTGCTAAAATGAATGTTGTCTTGGTCACTCACAAACAGATGACCTTAAGATCATTAAATTACTGTCCTTTCTGATGCAAGGTACTCCGTTGGAAACTGATTCTTAGATAGGACAACAACAAGAAATTGGAAGTAGTAGAGGGAGGAAGCTGCGTCCCTGTGGTTGGTGGCAACCACAGTAAACACGTGCCAAGTAAAGAAATAGAGAACTTGAGACTAAACAAGTGCTCTGCCTTTCTGCAGGCTTAAAGAAAGACACGGGTCTTGTTCTGCTTTGGAACAGGCATCAAGTACGACTACAAGCCTTGCTGGATAGATGGGCGGGGAGAACAGGTGAGAGACAATTGCCTCAGAGGGCGGTGCCTGCATTTCTTCCGGTTGCCATAACAAATTACAAATATGGCGGCTTAAAACAACAGATGTTTATTCCCCAGAGTTCTGGAAGCCGGAGCTCAACATCAGTTTCATTGGGCTGAAATCAAGGTGTTGGCAGTGCCATACTCCCCCTGGAGGCTGTAGGGAACATTCCTTTTTGCTGGCTACCACATTCCTTTGTGACCACATCCTCTAATCTCTGTTTCTATCTTCACCTTCTCTTGTGGTGTTTAATGCCACCCTACCTCTCTCTTAAAAAGACGCTTGGGATTTTTGATGTAGGGCCTGCTTAAATAATGCAGGATGATCTCCTCACATGAAGATCCTTAACTTAATCACAAATACAAAGACCCCTTTTCTTTATAAGGTAACATTTGCAGGTTCCAGAGGTAAGGACCAGATATCTCTGGGTGGCCATTATTCAGTCTACTACACGCTGAAGGGAACCACTGAGATTTCTGAGGGTGGCCCAGGATTCACCGTGCCCACACAGAGAATGGAGGTTCAGGGAAAGGGACTCGCCTAAAACCGCTCAGGAAATAAAGGGAAGGTTTGGTCTAGTCCTTCAGGTCCAATCTGGTTCAGGTGCCCCCCATCTTCTGCTCAGAGACCTGTCACAGAAGCCCTGTCATAGATTTTCAAGATGAAAGAACACATGCTGTAAAGCACAGTCGGAAATTTCAGGGTTAGCTGGAAGATGTGTCTGTAATTCGTACCCTACTGGGAAGTCGTGGTACCACTGCAAGTGGTCGCGAGTCCACATTTCCCAGAGAAGAGGCTGAATTACAGAGGTCACTACATAGTTATCCAAACTAATGGGCACTTACTTACTGGGTTAGCTCCAAACTTGCTCTTAGGTAAAGGACTGAATCACCCAAGGTGTAGAGCTCCCTGCCCTACTCCAGTTCTGGCTGGGCCAGAGAAAGAGAGTGACAAGCGTTGGGCATATAACCTGTGTTCTACAGCCTGAACGTGTGTTTCTTCATCTCGCCACTATTCCAAAATTGGAATTTGAGAAACAAAGGGATAGGGAGAGAGATATAATCACAAAAACATGGGGTTAAGACACACGCCCAGAGAAGGCCACTAGAGTCTTAATTTCCTCATCTCTACAATGGGGATGAAAAGGACACTATTTCATAGGGCAACTGTGAGGATCAACTGATATAACACACATGCCCTTTGCAAACTGGAGTCACTATGAAGATGCAATTCGGGTAGTGCCACTCTTTGGATGGCTGAGAACCCTTCCTCCTCCTCTTCCTCCTCATCATCACAACAATGATTATAATAGCAAATATTTATTAAGCAGTTACTGTGTGCTAAACACTGTCCTAAGAGTTTTACTGGGATTACCTCATTTTCAACAAGTCTCTGAAGATACTAACTATAATCCATTATGAGCTACAATACACAGTGAAAGGTCATATACCTACTAAACTGCAGATCTAGGATACAGATATGCATAGAACCACCTCCTAAACTTCTGCCCAAGAATTCTTCACACAGACCTCATGTACTCCCCAAGCCCATTTCTGTCAACTCTCACACAGGCAGCCCCACTAGGGCAGGCGAGAGACTGATGGGCAGGAAAGTCACCATTTCTAATGACTTAGAGGCGAGCAGTGCAAACAGTGGCATGACTTCATGATGCACAAGACCGATGGCCTTCAGTCTTTGGTCTTCACTCAGCAGAGTATGACAGGAGATGGAGGGGTCTTTGAGAGCAGGCTTTAGATTGATTCGTCCACTCCTTCATCATGTGGATTATCTACATCTAGACCTTGGGCTGAGCACATCACATTGCTAGGAAGGAGGAAAGAAAGGTAAATAAGTTCCCTGCCAGGGGGACAAGCACAGGTTCTTCAAGAGCCCATAGGTGGGACACATAACTTAGCTAAGGTCCTTGAACAACAACAAAAGAGTCAGGAAGGAGAGGAAAGGGCAACTGAGGCACAGGTATCAGCATAGGCAAAGATAGGGCTATGGAAACCAAATGGTACATTTAGGAAACTGCGAGAAACTCGATAGGGCTGAGTGTGAAGTGTGAGGCAGGAAGCATATCATGTGGGGGTCTGACCTGACGTTTATGATGCCCACCTGATAGGTAAACCAGTCTTACTTTTTTTCCCCTCCCCACCCCAGAGCAGCACATAGGAGACACAGGGATGATGTTCACACTCGTAAAACACTCCCATTTGTAGAACTAACATTATGAATAACTCATTTTTGCCTATACCCAACCCCTGCTCATTTATGGTGCAAGACTCTTTTGCATTTGGGGGCTAAAAAAAAAGTTTTCCTGTAGTAGTTTTTGCTTCTAAAGTACTGTGCAACTTTCTTGCTCATCAAGTCCATTTTTTATTCCGCTTCCTCCTGCATTGAAGATCCGAAAGAGTAGGGCTTCACTGAAGTTTCCATGCACCTACCTAGGGCTGACTCCACTCTGGCACTAAGTAAACACAGTATTTGTTAAATGAATGCTGGGTGTGTGACCCAGACAGGGCAAATAAGATATCTTACTAGAACTGCTATAGTTCCTCAGAGAGACACTGTATTTCTTAGATATGTCTCCAGGGACAGTATAAGCCTAGACCTGCTGTCAATGACTGTCTTTGTTACCATATGGAAAGATTTTGCTAGAGAATTAAGACAATAGAGAGACAGAAAGATAAAAAGGGGGTGAGAGAAAGAAGGCAGAGAGAAAGGGAGAAAGATAAGATGACATTTCATTTCCTGAGTAGAGTCTTGCTTGAAGTCAGATACCCTTGGGTTTCTCATTGATGAACGGCAACATTGGGGGGAGAAAGTGAGTGAGTTGAGCTCATTTGTAGCTTTGCACCCAAGACAATCTTGACTTACAGATCCAAGCTTACGTGTAATTCCCGGCTGACTCACTGTACTGTCTTGCATACTCCCATTTCAAGAAAGCCCATCCTGGTGTAGGGTGATAAGAATGATATGAACCTACAGTAATTTGTTCCCAAAATGTTAATCATTGGCAAATTTTAGTATTTTAATGATCATTCCTTACAAATTATTTGGAATACACCTTCATTCTGATTGCATACTTCTGTAAGTTTGATACACCAGGGCTGACCTCCTTATCCATTTCCACCAAGGTCACAATCTCAAATGTGAGGATGACATAATGGCTGGAAGAGAATCACTCTAAGGGACTATGGGAGCAGGTGGACCCCAGTGGACTAGAAAGTTTTGTTTTCCTAAAATGAGCAATTCGCCTCTACTTGTGCTATGCTAGAAACCAGGCCAAGTGTTGCCACTTCCTTTTTTTAAGAACAACTGAAAATCCAGAAGTTTTATGAAATCGCCCAATTTAAAACTTGCCCATGTTTTCCATTCTCTAAGAGCCAAAGAAATCATGTATAGGGGTCACATGTAGCTCACAGGTTGCCACTTTCAACATCTGACTTTTAACCCTCTTTCTGCCACGTCCCTCCCACGTGCAATGGAAAGTGATTTGGGCAGCCTTACCTTCAGGGTTTCAACTGACTTTAGGAATGGACTTGAAGCTGTGTGAGTCCATCTGTATGTAGCCTATTCTAAATTAACAGCTAACAAGACCAAGGATAGCTTGAACTAGCCCTCTGTTTTTTTATAACCTAGACAGGCACTGCAAACCCATCCTCCTAACTAACCCCCAGTTGGATGCCTGATTTCCTAAAGGTGACTGCGAGTCACCAGTACCAGAGCCAACAAGGACTCCAAGGTCAGCCAGCCCACTGCCTCATTTCCTGGCAGGAGAGCACACAAAACCTTCCAAGACCAGCATGTGTCCTCTCACTGCTACCTGAGCGCACAGCCCACTCTTCACAGCCTCAGAGCCAAGGCCGCTCACTCATTTGGTGACACTTACGACAAGCAATGAACTGAAGGCCCTTCTCTGGGCCGAGGGGAAGAAGGGTTAATGGGAATTTGCTTTGTGGTTGCTGTAGGTAATTCACCATACTGATGAGAACTGAATATTGATATTTTTTTTAACCAGACTTGGGTAAAAAGACTGTTTTAGACAATCTAGTTTTTTGGTTGGGTATATTCAAGTGCCAATGATATTAATAATTAATTCCCACCTGAAATATAAACTCAGAAAGCAGTGATGTTACACTGTTTTTCAAGCAGAGTGAGAATGTGGCCCTGCACTGCTTTCTTTTTGCCCTTCAAAAAAGACTACTCAGCTTCCAAACAGTAATATCAAGGTTAAATCCTTTTATGTTGCTGGTAGCACACAGAATTACCAAATCTCCTCCAAAAAATTAATTTAAGAAAACCCTAAAACATTTTGTTTGGAGATTTTGTTTCAGTCCCTGGGAAGACTCAGTAATTACTTCCTACGTACCTCAGAGCAGATTTTTTAAGTAAAGGCTAGTACCAACATAACGTAGACAACAGCCAAAGATGGATGATATCATAAACAACCTTCAAGGTCTTTTCTGTACCTGACAGGTGGACCTAAACTCCTGGTATGCTGGCGTTTATTTGTTAGCATGTGTATGCATTGTTCTGGGATTCTTTGTTAATCAAGTGTCACTAGATGAGCAATCCACTGTACATTAGACATCTTTTACAATTAACTACCAAGAGGCATGCGAGATGCCTATTGACAAGTCTCCTCCTCCCCCTCGATATTCTACTGATGGCCATCACAGTCAGCACACGTAGTATGCCTGTGCTGAAGAGACAGGCACAGACATGCTGGCTGCTATCCTTGAATTAATTCGAACTAGTGACCCATTTCTAAAGTATCATTTAAAAAGTTTCAAAGATACTTTGACTCTCTCTTCCTGAATCCTAGGAATTCTTTGTCCTTAAACTTTTATTAAATGTTTAACTTTATTCATATCAGGCACTTCTTTAGTAGAAAAAATTAACAAGTAAGCATTATCCCAACTACACCTACATTCAGCAAGAGATGAAAACAGTGTTCCTGCCTTCAGAGAGCTGACAGAAAGAAAAAAATTACCTGCAATGTGAGATCAGCAAGCATGAAATGACCTAAAAGCAATTACAGTACACCCTCCTTTAATGCCATTGAGAGGTTCTGTGACTTTAAGTGAAACAATATGTAATGAAACCAACGTTACCATAGGCTAATTGACATTAACAAGGGTTAAGTTTCTGTGGCATCTCATCAATGTTATAAAGAAACTAGGGGCCCAGTGCACAAAACTTTGTGCACTTGGGAGGTCTCTCAGCCTGGCCTGTGCCCTCTCGCAGTCTGGGATCCCTCTGGGGATGTCCACCTGCTGGCGTGCCTGGCCAGCCTGAGTGAGGGGCTGATGGCTGTTTGCAGGCTTCCCACAGTCCCTTCAGGTTTTGAGCCCCTACTGGGGTACCTGGCCAGCCTGAGTAAGGGGCTGATGGCTGTTTGCAGGCTGGCCAAGCCCCCCCAGTGGGGTCCCTCACCCCATTGGGGTGTGGCCAGCCCGGGTGCAGGCCTAAGGCTGTTTTCTGGCTTTCAGGCTTCCCACAGTCCCTTCAGGTTTTGAGCCCCTACTGGGGTACCTGGCCAGCCTGGGTAAGGGGCGGATGGCTGTACGCAGGCTGGTCAAGCCCCCCAGTGGGGTCCCTCACCCCAGTGGGGTATGGCCAGCTTGGGTGCGGGCCTGAGGGTTGTTTTCAGGCTTTCAGGCTGCCTACAGCTCCCACTGACCCAATGTCCCAGCAAGGCTGGCTGGAAGCAGGTTTCTGGGGTTTATTTATTTTCTATAATTGATACACTGTTCCTTTAAGCCGAGGCCTAGGCAGGTAACACCTGTCTGCTTCAGCTTGTGGCTTCTATAATTGAAAGAATGTTGCCTTAGTTAGAGGTGCAACGGAACCTGCTGTTTGGTTCAGCTCTGAGGCTTCTATAATTGCAACAATGTTGCAAATATGTTGTTGCCTGAGCCTGGAGAAGCCGAGCAGGTCGGCAGACACCTTACTCCTGCTGCAAAGGAAGCGTCTGTTTACTCCAGCTCCGTGACTGCCGTCCTCCATCTTGGCTGGGTTAATTCGCATACAACCGTTATGATTGGCTGGCTTAGGCATCCCAAAGAAATTGTCAATTTCAATATTACTCATTTATTAGATTAAATAATGCCAAACAAAATGATGTTATTTGAGAACCTGCTGTGGGTGATAAAATCTATAGCAAAGACCATGAGGGCCATGAGATCTAATAGGAAAGCTTTGGAAAACAGAAAGAGGCCTTGGGTTCGGAGCTGAAAGTCAGGGCTAGATTAACCAGTTATTTGCTACACCAGTGGTTCTCAACTTGTGGGTTGAGACCCCTTTGGCAGTCGAATGACCCTTTCACAGGGGTCGCCTAAGACCATCCTGCATATCAGATATCTACATTACGATTCATAACAGCAGCAACATTACAGTCATGAAGTAGTAACAAAAATAATTTTATGGTTGGGTCACAACATGAGGAACTGTACTTAAAGGGCTAGAAGGTTGAGAACCACTGTGCTACATGGTTACTGTGATGATCATCTCACTAGGCTTCCGATTCTTTCATTGTAAATTGGGGGAAGAAATGACACCTTCTCTCCCAAGCTGTGCCGATTAAGTACTCTATGAAGTAGGCAGAATAGAAAGTATCATCGCCAACATCGGATGGGCAGTGGTGTAGTTCACTCCAAAACTAAGACAGGGGCACCTGAGGCATGGCTTCCTCATCTGTAAAATGGGAGTAATGATTTTAGTCACTTTTCTATATGAAAGTTAAATTAGGTAGCAAATTTGAAAGAGTCTAGCATAGTGCTTGACTCAATACAGTTTTTTTCCAATTAAACATACAGGTTACAATAAGGTGTGTCTTGTTTGGGTTTCTATGTTTATAGTTACTATATCCTATATGATAAAGAGCTAATATGGTAATTAGACCAGAGGATGGAATGACCTTCTGGAATGACCAGGGGGCAAAAGTTGGGGCTGCGAGGGCCAAGCCCCTTGCACAAATTTCGTGTGTCGGGCCTCTAGTTATAATATAATCACAAATTTGTTCACATGCCTATCTTTCCTCCCAAATTTTGGGCTCTTTACAAAGAGAATGTGAGTTTCATTTAACTGAGTAACTCCAGATTCAGCAGTTGGTAGATGTTTACTAAAGTTTTGCTGAATGAATACATGGCCCTATGAGAAAGAGAAAAGAAATTATATAATCCCCATTTGAAAGACAAGAAAATAGGCCAGAGAAGTGAAGGGACTGGCCCAAAGTCACAGGCTAGGAACGGGCATGGAAAGACGAGAACCAAGTCATGTGATCCATATTCATGCTGTCTTTGCTTAGCAAGGCTATGCACAAGTCAGATTAGCGTTCACTTAACTAAAAATCAATGGTACATGAGGCGGGGAGGAGAAGGTACAAAGATCCAGCCCTGCAGGGCCACTGACCCAGCTTGGAACCACTCCAGAGGTCAATCCCAGCTCCAGAATCACAGCCCAACCCTTCCCTCTGCCCAGTCCTGTTTCTGTCATTTCCTCCACAGGTGTTGAACCTGAGGACACCATTCAGTAAATGTCCAACTCGCAGATCTCCTCTGAGCCCGCTTTCTGGGGGACCCAAACTATGATAGGCTTTTGCTGGACAAAGGGAGCCCAACTGATAACCTTAAAGGTTGCCTGTAGTGATTTTAAAACAGCCTGGGTGGCTTCCCTGTACCATCCGGCATGCTTCTGGGCACCTACCTTCACAGATGTGTGTGCCGGGAATGAAAATGAATTTTTATAGTGACCTCTGCAGTATATAATTAGTAAGATAATTCTACTGCTAAAAATTCTTGTGTATATCATCCATTGATTTTATAAGTGTGCCTCATTTCCATAAAACACTACATAATCATAGTACACTATGTGTTTGAGCACTATGTAAATCATATATACATATACATATGCATACACATATATTTTCATATACATATGAACACGTAGGAATAATTCATATTACCGAGGGCTAGCTCTATGCCAGGCACCATGTTGAATGCCTGACAGGAGTTAATGCACTGGGCTCTCAGAGGGAGGCACGATGACTTCTATTTGTTTTTTTAGACGCAAACACTAAAGCCTAGAGGGATCCTCATAAAGACGTCCCAGCTAGAAGAATTGATGCCTTGGCTCAAACCTAGGACCACCACACTTCTGCCTTTCCTGGCTGTGACAGGTCCCTTGTGTTTTTAATCACTACACCACACTGAACATTAATTTGAGAGAATGTCTTACAAAAATCTGTGAATTTAATAAAAGAATAACAAAAACAAAATGAGACTCACTGGTCCCTCATTTTATAAACTTGGATTTTACGTAGTGAATATTTTCTTAAATCAGGAGACACCAAGAAACACAAACAGGTGAAAGTCACCAAGCTCTAGGGAAATCTATCACATTGTCCTTCATAAGAGCTACATCTTCTCGTGAGCTTCACTTTATGATCCTTTCTATGCAGAGTAATGGAGCATCGCAGCATACACATCTTCAGCTACAAGAATCTGTAAACCAACACACACTCCACCAAGTTGTGACTGTGAGAACACCCCCTCAGAAGCCAGGAGATAGCCACTGTCAAAGGAAGGGCTGATTTCCATGAATATTGATCAGCCTCTAAAAAGAGAACTGAGATGGAAAAAACATCTCATAACTGATAAATGAATTGCTATTATAACATCAACAGCTTGAATTCAATCAAAACTCTATTGGTTAAATTAAGTTCTCTACATAAAAATGTCAAATGTAAGAACTTCACCATCACAGTGAGTAATAGCTTCAAAATGTGGGTAAGCTGAAGAATTCAACGATACCATCCTTAGAAATGGCTTTATGGAATTGCTAGGTCTGAAATCATAAATCTCGATTAGAACGTGAAATTTCCATTGGTTTGGGTTGCATTTCCCAGTGCACCATCATCCCAACCTAAGCCATCTAGACCATTTTTGTGTTGTGCTTCTACCAGAAAGAATGTATTTGCAGTGAACATTCCTAGAGTTCTCCCTCAACCACAGAGTGATATGAATTTGGACACATGAACATGTGAATTTATAACACTTCTCTCAGACTTTCTTTGATGATAAAGTAATTGTCTTCAAGGTTTTTTATGCCCTAGGTCCTGTGTGTTTTCTGAATTGGATTATTACACCATTAGGCTTTATTTGAAGTACGAAACTATTAAAAATTAACAAGGATATAGAAGTCAGACCCTATGATGATTCACCTTTTAAATGAGCTAAGTCATAAGATTCATTGCTGGGATCACACACACACACACACACACACACACACACACAGGTATAAAACATCTGAAGATATTGGGATTGCTCAAATATCTAGTAAATGCTTCTATGTCTAACCTTGAAATTTTATTTCCAGAATGCCTTTCAACCACTTACAAATGTATCCATGTGATTTTTTTCAATCCAGCCTTTAAGATGAAAGTAAGCCTTTCTTGAGAGCGATTTACATTTTGTTCATTTTTTCCCCACAAATTATACTTTAAACTCAATATTCTGATTTATGAAGTTCCATGTCCTTGTCTTCCCATAAGAAAAAGACACGTTTCCAAGATTAGATTCTAAACAATCCACTGCATGTGATTATTAAAACACAGGAAAGTTCAAGGTGAAAAAAAATCATATGCCCACAAAAAGAAATAATTCAGTATTTCAAAATCATTGAAATTAGAGATGGAAAAGGCTTATTAGGTCATCAATCAAAAAAGAAGTACATGCATTTGATACCGAGATTTAATATGCCAGAGATATTGGGTCACCCGAGATGACTCTAATCTCTTGATAAAGTGGAGAAACTAAAAAAGAACACTTAAGGAGCAGAGCCCTTAATCAAAGGCAAGTCCTCACAGATCAAAATATCAGAGAGAAATATGTAAGATGCCGGGGAGAGGCAGATGGAGTGATGACAATGAACTCTCAAGGAGATCCAACTTTATTGGAAAGTTCTCTAGATAGAGAGGAAGTCATGTATGATAGCCGTGATAGTCATGCTGACAGCGTCCAGGGATGGGCCTTACAAGGGACCTGTCACAGCCAGGAAAACCAGAGAGGTCAAAGGCTAAAGGTTATTATTGTGTGTAAAACCCCAACCTTCCATCTAAGGAATGTAACAACCCTTAGAAATCTGCTCTGTTTTCCTTTCAGTGAAGAGCAAAGGCCAGTAGTAAACATTCTTCTCAGTATGTGTGTTGGGGAGGGTTGGGGGAGAATGGGTGTGGGGGCCCTGGGACTTATAAAGCAAACACATACAGCACAGATGCTGACATCTGCCAAGTCAGCAGACTTATCCAAATCTTCAAGTATCTTCACATCTCACTACATGACTTTTGACAGCACAAATCTTTGGTAAGCCAGAGTCCGGTTGATCTTTTATTTTATTTCTTCATTGGAAAAACAACCTGACACCAGTAACTAGTTGCTACAAGCCACTGAAAAAGAGAAGGCTGCCAGAATACATACTGAAATGGGGTTCAAAGAAGCTGCTGGGGAGCAATCTCTAAAATGGATCGGAATCTCATCAAGAGTCCACCCACATACCCTGCCCTGGGAACTGGGTACAAAGTTTCTCTCCTGATTTCTTGCTTCTCTCCACATACACTGAGGTGGGTACCTGCAGAGGTGACTGGCCAGCCTGCCAATTCCTTTAAGGCAACTCTGAGAATTCCGGAGGATTTGTTCATTTCAGCCAGGTCGCTGTTGCAACTGGGCTAATGAAAACAAAGGTAAAGAGATAAAATGTACCCTAAACTGTTGAGCAAATTGAGCTAGAATTCTCAGTGGCAATGGGGAATAGGTCTTCTATACTTTGATAAATTTTACATGTGTGTGTTTAGATTGAGACAGTACAGCAGAATGGTTTTATATATCTATATATCTATCTATCTATATATCTATATATCCTTATACAACTTAAATATATACAATTCTTATTTGCAAATTATACCTCAATAAAAATATGGAAAAAAGACATTCTGGAGTCAGATTGCCTGAGTGTAAATTCGACCTGTTTCCCTTACTTGTTTTAAATTCCTGTATCTTCAGTTTCTACATATGTTAAGAAAAATAAAATATAATAATAGTACTAGTTATATCATAATGTTGCCATGAGGATATTGACCATAGCAGATTAAATTTAATGGCTGGCATCTGACAGGCTTTTCATGATATAATACAATAAAGTGCACCAGCCATGGCCAGTTGGTCAGTGGTTAGAGCATTGGCCCAAGGACTGAAGAGTTGCAGGTTTGATTCTGGTCAAGGACACGTACCTTGGTATCAGGCTTGGTACCCATCTCCGGTTGGGGCACATGCAGGACGCAATCAATGGATGTGTCTCTCTCACACCAATGTTTCTCTCTGTCTCTCACCCTCCCTTGCACTCTCTCAAAAAAAAAAAAATCAATGGAAAAAATATCCTCAGGTGAGAATTAACAAAAAGTAAAGGAAAAGTTTGTTCTAATAAAAAAATAAAGAGAAATAAATCAGAGGGCGGGGAAGCTCTGGTGAGGGACGTGAACAGCAGTGCCACCCTCTTACAAGGAAGAACCTGAAACTTGAATTTATAAGGCCATAGGTGATTGATGACAAAAATGTTGCCAGGCCTTTGGGAAAAAGACAGTATATTGCATTTGTTCTTCAGCAATATGATGAGCATGGTGTGATGTGTTTTGTTCGTTTGACTGACTGATTTTTGGTATTGATACTACTTGGCGTTTTTAACACCTTCTTGGATCTGTGGTTTGGTGACTGCACTAATTTTGGAAAATTCTTGGCTTCCCAAAGAAAATGCAAAATATTTTCTTGACCTCGTGTACTCTTTCTTTTCCTTCTGGAATTCTCAATGATACTGAGGGTAGGTGAGGTATTTTGAGGCCTTCCTAATTTTAGAGTACCTCAATTATTAGCCTGGAAATACAACAAACAGAATTAACCCAATAGGTCTTAGTTGCCATTTGAAGTTTCTGTCATTCAAATATGTACATAGTATGTACCTACAAACTTTAATGTCTATAAGAATTACCAAGGGAGTTTGGTATGTATGCAGAATTCAGAAACAGAAATTATGACTTGGTAGATTTGGGGTGAGGTTGGGATGATGTACACTTATAAGCACCCTGCATGAGGCTGAGGCAGGTGATAGCATGTTTATAGTTAGCAAAGTGTCAGCTCAACAAGTGCCTTAGTATTTTCTACCTGTGGCACTCCAATAAGTTCTGTAAGATTAATGACCCTCTGCCTGAACCTTATTTCCTTTGTTATATATTAAAATTGTCTTAATTTAGTTCAAGAATGAACTGTTCTTACAACTCTCCTACAATGGCCAAAATTTAAAACACTGATAATACCAAGTGTTGACAAGGATGTGGAAGAACTTGAATTATCATGAACTGCTGGTCAAAGTGTAAACTGGAATAATCACTTTTGAAAACTTTAGAGTATCTATTAAAGCTAGACATACATAGGGCCCAGCAATTCCATTCCTGGGTATGGAAATGAGTGTTTCTTTCTACCATAAGACATGTATAAGAACATGCTTGGCAGCTTTACTCAAATTAGCCCCAAAGTGGAAATCATCCAAAGTTCCTCAACAAGGGAATACTGAAATTTAGGACATAGTCATCCAATGAAGTATTATTCAACAATGAAAAACCACAGAACACAGTTATATTTGACAATATGGATGAGTCTCAAGGAGAAAATCTTGAGAGGGAGGAAAAAGCCAAGCATAAAGGAATTGTTTAAAAAAATGAATAAATCTAGTATATAGTGGTAGAAGTCAGAATGGGGATTCACTCTGAAGATAATCAGCTGGGCTATTGCACAAGGGACTCTATTAGAATGAGAAAAGAAAGGAAGAAAGGATGGGAGGGAGAAAGAGTAGAAGGAAGAGAGAAAGATAAACTGCTTTGTCCTAGAACTTGAAAATCTGGAAAATAAGTCTTTGGTCCTTGCCATCAATGACTTAACAGATTTTATTATGTTCCTTCTTAGCCATCATGGACACAGACTATAAAGAAAGTCTAGATAAAGAAAATATTTCCTGTTAATAAATATTAAGAATTGATGGAAAGCACATGTGTAAAAAGATAGCAAAAAATCTTGCTGATTTTCTTTTGGCATTCTATGACCAGTCATAAAAAATATTTTCCATGAATAAATACAACAAGGTTCAATAACTTCAGGAGGCCAGAGCATGTAGGTTTAACTAGATTACATAAACTGGACTCAAGTAAGTTTAACCATTTCTCTCTGACCGGAAGAAGAGACTTAATGAGGAAAAACATACAAGGCCTTCCCTGAAATGAGCTGGGTCCAAAATTTCTTATGAGACAATTACGTTAAAATAAACACTATGCATTCTTAAAAGAAATGTCACAAAATGATAATCTCAGAGAAGAAACTATTTTGCATTCTTTAAACTAGGAAGGACAATGCATGGACAAGAATTTTAAATTTATTTAAATTTTTAAAAAAATAACTAAAAAGGAATGTCCCCTCCTCGCTTCCTTGACAAATGTCATTGGTGGGAGAGACAGTGAAGAGGTCTAAAGTGGATGATGGAAACACTTTTCTGTTGCTGCTTCTAGATTATTGCTCTTCTCATAAAAGACACCCTTTGCCTTTGACGTCCATGCCATCCTCCAATTGCCTCTCTTGTCCTTCTCTATATCTTCTCAGTCATTCACCCACATCCCTTGAGGAATACGGAACCTGGATCCGGGATTCATTTTTACCGCAAATCCTACTCTCCACTATACAAATTAATCAATTACTCTACTATTACACTACTCCAATCACTCACCTCATAGCAACACTCTAGACTTTGTCACCACTATGAGTTACCTGAGCTCTTAAAGTTTAAACTTCATCACCAGCCTCCTCTCTCCCCAGCTCTCATACTCCAGCTTCAACCTTATGCACGCTCAGGTGCCTGCACCTTTCTCGTCCCCATGTCTATGAATTCCACACGAGCTCTCTTTTTCACTCCAATCCTGTACTTAAGTGCATAGCAGACCCCTTTGACAAATCTTCAAATTTAGTGTCCCTCATGCTTATGTGCAAAAGACTAGCAAACTGTCACAGATAACACCAACCATCTGCCTTCTCATGTGTGCCAACTTACACATTACTGAAGAGAAGTTGCAGCCGAGTGTGGACTACTGCCACTATATGCGAAGTCATGGTCTCCATCCTCACCTGGGCTCCCAGATCTTCCAAAGAGTTCTCTTTCTGGGAATCTCTTCTCGCTTCTGTGCTGCTTCGATTCCAAATTCCTCTGTATCACACTCTCCTTATCCAACCACTACCCAACATCACTTAGAAATGTTCTGCTTTGCAGACAAACCTGGGTTGGCAGAAGAGAACTCTCTCAATTTTTGCTCTAACACCAACCAACAGATTGCTTTGGGGTGAGTGCAGATACATTTCTTACACCTTCCTACAAAGGAGTCCGGAAGAATAAAAGAAGTCTGCTATTTTGGTTTTTCCAACTTAACAGGCTGTTTTGTTTGACAAAATATCATTCTTACTGAATTTGCTATGCTAACTGCTTTTAGTTTTGAAAGCTCCATTATTTGCTGTTTAGAAAGAAAGTCTACTTACTTAATCATCAAGAATTATTTTATTTCAAGCAAAGATCAAATGGCCATAGAGGCTTTAAGGAACACAGGTAAAGCCTCTGAGTAAAGAAGTTTAAATTTAACCCCGCCATGGTCACTGATGCTCTATGTGGCATGAGGCAAGAATTTTCAACACCGTATGCTTTAGTTCTTCCATTAAAAAGAACAGAAAATACATTAATACTGCAAACTCAGCTCAGCTAATTGTTGAAGGAAATTAAATGACTTAAGAAGCTGTTGTGAAATGTAAAATCCAAGACATCAAGGTGACATTACAATTGGGAAGGGTGTGCAGGGGAGGAAAATTGTTAATTTTTGCTGATAAAAAGGTTACCTTTTCAAATTAGCCTGCAGTAGAAATGTATTTCATAGAAAAATATGTTCTAATTTTCCACAATGTTTTGACTAGATCATTGAGAAGATGAGTTGTTGAGAATGATGGAGATTTCTGCAATTTTTTTTGTTATAGATACAGCAATTTCATTCTTCATTAAACAAATATCTAGTGCCTAATTAATTTTGTGTCAGACTTTTAAAAAATTACTGGTGATGCAACATATACTTATTGAATGTCCATTATATCAATTGCTTTTATTACAGTGTGTTTGTACCCTACGGGTATACCAGACGACTCATTAGGATGTGATAAGACAATCTTAGACTATATATTCACATTTATTTTCTTAATATAAAAAAATAAGAATCCATTAGTTGCAAGTTCATGGGGTGTCTAAAGTATTCCCAAGAGAAAAGTGAGAATTCCACAGGCCTGATGGATAGCAGTGTTGCCCATACGCACTAGTTTCTGATCAATGTCCTGGGGCACACACTATTGATAAGTGTCTGGTTAAACAGAGGTAAATGAACTTATACAAAATAGACAAGAAAATTAAAACAGTTCCTAAAAACCAATAAAATTGTGAAACTGGCACTTTTTACTCCAATAAACAACATTTACTTAGCTGCACCATGAAGTAAAAACAACAATAATATGCTATTTTGACAAGAGAATGACCTCTAAATTAACAATTATAAAAAAGACTAATTTAAATATATATATTACTATTGTTAACTATGAATACCATCTTAAATATTTCTTTTTGTCTTGATTAGCAAGATATTTAAGAATAATTTGTTTTTATCATATTCATTTTTATTTTATAATTAGCATAATCATTAGGTTATTTATTTATGATGTATAAACACAGCAGTATTTACACATATTGGGCATACATGTTCAAAAGTGTTTTACATTGGGGTGTGTGACCCAAAAATTCAAAATAAATGAAACTAGTATGGGAAATAAAGGTTAAAAGAGAGAGTGGTGCTAAGTCTAACTGAATACAAGGTCAAGTCCAAGTCCAAATATAACCACAGGTGCTATGAAAAATGTCTCATATGGAATATTACTTGCATGAACGGTCTATGTGGTAGTTTTAAAATATGAACTTGAATATTTTAACACTCCTTTCATTGAGAGATAGAGACTATGTCTTTTCACCTTGGATCTGGGTGAGTTTCTATCTGTTTTGAGCAATAGAGTTTGTTGTCAACAAAAGCCACTCATCATTTTTTTTGGCACTTGGGATGCTTGGTATTCTATTGGCAAAGGTACCTGTCATGTAAAAAGTTCAATTACCCTGACAACCATGATGGAAAGGACACATGTAAGTGAATGGTTCTGACTAAGACAAATTTGCTGAGCCATACTTGTGATGCCATTTTGGACCTTCTAGGCCAGTCTATCTGACAGGTGAATACCAGTGAATGACCTCAATTAACATTACAAGGTACAGAAGAACTGCCCACAGAGCCTTGCCCAAATTCTTAAAACAAAATCTCTGATATATGATAAAAGGTCTAGTTTAAAAGGCCACAAAATCTGGGACTTCCTTTGCTATACAGCAATAGATAACTGTAATAAAACTTGTTATCCGAAGGAGCTAATATAACAAAAAACTATTTTTATTAACTTTGAGAATAGGTGGTGGGCAAAAGATAGAGAGACCTTGAGGAGGCTTTCAGTGAGGTTAGCAGAAAGTGAAGACAATATTGTTAGAAGTTGGAGGAAAAAATATCCTTCCTACATAGTGTTGGAAATTTTAGAAAACACAATCCCTGTAGTATTTTGTAAAACCAAAAATGTACTAATAAATTGAAGAACCCAGCTAAGAAAATTTCCCGCACAATACCAAAAGTTTCACTTGGTTTCTTTTAACAGTTTTATAAGCTACAGATAAAGGGAGATGAGCTAAAAATAGAAGTAGCTTTTTCAAGCAGATTTTAGAGAAAATATAAAGGAGTCAGACTTGCTTACTTCAAAAATAAAACTACTTCTCAACTTCAGTGTCTCTCAGTAGAACATTATGAAAGTAAGAAAGGGTATAAGGGCAAAGATCAAACCTAGGATGTTGTGAGGAAGGTGTGGTATCATAGTCAATGTGATCCCAATATAAAGCCACTTTTTAACACCTTAGATTTGAGGTGCTTTCTCATAGACCATTTTAGTAAAACAAAACAACAAAAACAAAAAGCAAGCATCAGAAGGATGTTAAGAGTATGCCTCACAGACTTTCTTTGTTGAACAACAGACCTTCTAAAAAATCTTAAGAGCATTGTCCCACAGCAGTCTCACGGGTGATTCATGATAGGGAAGGCCATGTTTCAAAGACTTAAATGCATGTGAATCTCATCTAATAGAGTGAATTCCAATAAGGTTTCTAGTAGTTGTCTCAGTTTGTTTTTAGTTCATAGAATTTTGAGAGTACAAAGCTCTCTTTTTGTCACTTGACCATTTTGACCCTAGCTGGCAGTGTATTCTGCCAATACAGGTCTCTTTAAATGGGAAAGAAAAAAAATGACTCAAAGAGTAGTATCAGAAGCTACTATGACCCAAATTTAGGTGGTGGCCTGATTTTACATGACCAAAGAGCTAAGACTGTCTTTACATTATGTAAAGATTATTTAAAAAAAATTTTTCAATAGACTATATGTGGCAAAGAAAGACTAAATATAGGGTGTCTCAAAAAATGTATACACACTTTAATAGAAAACTCACTTAATTAATTGATTTGAAATAATAAGTAAAGTCAGACTAAGCTTTGAACAAAGAAAATTTGTCCAACAGTGGCACTAGAGTTTCTTTTTTTAAAAATGGGGATACATAAAAGATAAAATTTACAATATAAAACCGGCAACTGTTGACAAATTGAACCAAATACCAAAACAAATGATTCTTGATGTTTATGATTCTATTATTTTCCATTATCAGCAGTGCCTGGACCAGAATGGTTGTCAGTTTGAAAACAGGCATTGATAAAAAAAAAATAAAATTCATTTCTCTATGTTCTTTTAAATTTTGAAAATGAACTGTATGTTCATAAACACTGGCTTTACCATCATTCAAAATATGCATACATTTTTGGGGGGGAACACCCTGTATGTACTCTCTGTCCCCTTACAGAAAACATGTACTGACCTTTATTTAGAGGATGAAGCCAAGAAACATGGAGCATCATTCCCAGGGAGAAGTAATGGGCCCTGATCATAGAACTGAGAGTACAGCCCTGGCTTTATTTCAGAACTAATATGGACTTGCATCAATTGAGATTAACTGATGCCTGTTCCATCATTTTAGGTCACATAACTGTCCTCTTTCATTGATTGATCTTCAAATCAAAAGGAACCACACCCAAGGAATAGCACCTAGGTGGGAGTTTCATTTGCACTTGGTTTAGCTATGATCCCGGATCTTGTGCCTGAGCCTTATAACTAGAGGTCCGGTGCACGAAATCTGTGCAAGAGTAGGCCTTCCTTCCCCCAGCTACTGGCACCAGCTTCCTTCTGACACCTGGGACCCTGGCTTCCCTCGCAACTCAGGCTTCATCCAGAAGGTCGTTCTGAAGGACGTCTGGTCTCATTAGCATATTACGCTTTTATTATTATGGATAGGATGGATCTCTGTGTGGGTGGTCTTATTGAGGGATTGAGTATAATTCACACATCAGAAAAATGTAATTACTTGTTTGTAGAATGATCATGGTGCCTTCAAAACATGTGTGCAAATTTAGTTATATTTCTCCCATAAAGAGGGGGGCTCTATGTCCCCCTCTTGGATTATGGGAGGGCTTGTGTCTGCTCTGACTTCTAGAGTACATGAGAGCTTTCTGCATGAACTTCAAAGCTCAAAGAAGTTAATGCATTTTTCTGCCTAGACCTTTTGAGAGGCTGGCTCTGGGAAGTGCCTCTGCCATGTAAGGATTTTGGTCCCTCAAGATCTCACCAAGCTGAAGTGGAGTTCAGACACTCTTCTTGGTAATCTGGGTAGCTGAGCCCAGACTTCTAGCCAAGGCATCAGACATGTGAGTGAAGCTGCCTTAGACTCTCCAGCCCCGTCCATCTACCAGCTGAGTACCACAAATGTCATGAGAATCAAAAGAATAGCTCAGCCAAGCAATTTCTGAATTCTTAACCCATAACTCTGTGAGACTTAATAAATGGTTGCCATTTTCAGCAACTAAGTTTTGGAATATTTTGCTAAGCAGCAGCAGATAACTGGAACAGGATATACTCAGGGTGGGGTGGTGCTGTGGACCCAGCCATCCAGCCATGTGACTTGCTTTGGTAAAGGGAAGGTTGACAAATGTGACACAAGCAGAAGATTGAATGGCACTTGTAAGAGAAGCTCTCTTCTCTTGCACCTGAACCACTGCTGTGAGAAGGCATTCCTGGGCCAGGCTGCTGGCACGTGAAAGATGTGGCATCAGAGCAGAGGACCCAGTTGTTCTTGTCAACCTGGTCAAGTCTGCCCTACACAAATGAAGAGCCGGCTGGCTCACAGATCAGTGAATGAGTCCAGACAAGATCAGAAGGACCACTCACCTGGTCTAAATCACCAGGCCGTGAAGTTTTGAGCTAAATATTATTTTAAGCCACTCATATGGAGGACGTGTATGTGTAATATGACATACCTTTAGTAGCAAGAGATCATCAATGCAATGAGAGTTTTTATTTCAAGGTATTTTCTTAATAAAAACACAGTCTTTCTAATTATATAGTTTTTTTGCACAGTTCCTAGAACACACGGAATATTCAACCTGCCATTTTTTCCCTATGTTGCCCTTTCCTTCCAGAATGACCTTTGCCCTCTCTCTACCTGTCCTATTCCTGCATATTCTTAATAGCCTAGTTTAAATTCTGGAGCCCTAGAACCAACCTGGGTCCTTCCACCCCACAATGGCTTTACCTCTGATTCCTGTAGAATGCCCTTTCTGAGCCACTTCTTAATAATGAACCATCTGTTGCTTTGAGATGCTACCTAACTTAGTTATGTGTTTCATTTCTCCCTATTTATGGTTCAGGATCTCTGAAGGGTGGTACCTTGTGTCATACTGCTTCCCATTCTTCATCCCAGCTCCTAGAGCATGTAGTCCAGTTTCAAGTGCATCACAGGTGCTAAATATAGTAGGAAAGCAAAGGCTGCACCATAGCTTTTGAAAGTGTCTTAGACATGTAGAAACTGCAGAATACACATTTTATAACATGGCTTACTATCATTTTCTATTACTTCAATTTTGAAAGAATAATAGAACTCTTTGTGGAAGATAATTGAGTAATTTGATGCAGGGTCAGGGAGTGGGAGGGAAATCTGTTGAAATCTGTTGAACTCTTAGATGTTTTCAGTGATTCAGAGTCTTTATGGGTAAAAAGGTATTAAACCATTGCTGTCGGGCTTGACTATCTGCCAAATGACTGATCACAACAGCATAGCTGCATTTCCCAACTTGGAGGTTTTGCAAGTCATTAATAAACTGTGCAACATTTACCAGGTGTTTGGTTAAAGCATGCTTACATAAAGGGTTTGCAAATATTTACATGTCACAGGAATCCTCCCACTGTAGTTACAACAGAAGAATCATTTTCTTATAAAATATTGTATTTCTCATAAAAGCACATTCCATTTCCAAGAATCATAAAGAGAGGTGTTATTCTGCATCTTCTCTTTGTCTAACTTTCCCCCCAGGGAAATTACCTCTGAGGCTAATGGGGAGGCTGAATTAGAGCAAATAATCACCTGCCAAAATTCACATTTTAGTAGTAATGTACCATATCTTATTTTTTTATTTAATCAAAGCAAAGGGAAATAACTTGTTATTGTTTGTTGGAAAAAAGGGTCTTCTTTATGTCCAATTTCAACTGCAAGTAAGGTTAAGTACAGTTATTAATTTATCTTTCCTCCTACTTTTTAAAATGGAGCCTGAGTAGGACTTACATCCAGACATTAACAATAAAGACAAATATGTACTTGCACTGTAATAGATTTGTGTTGAAGGGACAGGGATTGGAAGTGGGGTGGGGAATTCTCCTGAGTAAAGGATAAGAGTAATCCCTTTTATATTAATCATAAAAAACTGGTACTGCTTCTGTGGCAGTATGAAATGGTAGGTTTGAATAACCCTATCCACAAAGATGCTCTAATTAAGAGTAAAGGTCATTTGCTTTCTTCATCTAGTGGTGATGCTTCCATATAGTGGGAAGCCTAACATTGAAGCTGATGAATTAACATCCAAATACAACTTGATAGGATTTTTTAAGAGATTGCAATTGGCTGCCTGTCACTTCCCTTGTGTCAATTAATAAAACAGCACAACTAGCACACCAAAAGGGAGAATCTTACCAGGGCTGAAATGGATACATAAAGAGATAACCACTCAAAGTCCAAATCCAAGCTGAGAGGTGAGACCAGAACAGTTAGCTTGTGTGAACGCTCCCCCTTGAGGAGCTTAGGAGAACTGCAACACTGAGCTGAAAAGTTACCTGGACAGCTCTTGTCCATCAGAAGAAAAGGCTGAGCACTCCTTTAGGACAAAGGAAAATACATCCTTCACAAACATTCTTGTTCAAGACTATTTTACAAAAACTGTTTTATTTTTTTGCCTCCATCTAAGGTATTTTATTACTTAACTGGTATTTCTAAAATGAAATAAGACGTATAATAAACCACACTGCCATCTTACCCTGTCACCACCAGACGTCTTTCGACCACCTCCAGGAAAAAACACTATGACAAAAAAAGAAAGATAACTGCATCTTAAGGTATATTGTTTTGGAATAGAATGCTGCCAATAATTAGTTGCTTTCTATACAGAGAATGACATGAGGGAAAAAGACACATCTTCACAAAAGGTTATAATTAAATTGGAAAAAAAATCATTTGGCTGAATGAGAATTTAGAGATTCCGCTTTCTGTTCCAGATGAGTATACCAGCAATCTGACCCTGATTGAGGCTGTGAAAGAATTAGGAGGTTCCAGTCTCGTCTAGTATCCATTCTCCTTCAGCATAAACAGGCGCCTTTTCTGAGAATGTTTTCAGAATGAGCTATCTAGTTGGCCCACGTAAGTCAAATAAGCAAGTCTCCAGGGCACATTCCACATGCAGAAATGGCAACGCACAAGTCGGGATCTGCCCGGTTTGTGCTAGAGCTGAAGAGAGGGCTCCGTCAGCTAAGAGTGCCTGAGGCCTCAGATGCCTCAAATGGTTCAGCAGTTGGAGTTATCTCAATATTCTTATTTACCTAGTGTGGCTTTCCCAGTTTCCCTTTAAAGTTATGGAGACATTTCTCTCAGCACAATGAAGAACAGACAACAATGCTCAGTATTACAAAAGGAGAATAGGGCTTTCTTTCTAGAGATCAGGCAAGTTCTGTTCCAGTAACAGTTTGATGGTTCCCCCTGAAGTGGAATCACTGTGCAGTGTGTAATGTGCATTGTCCATTTAAACCACAGAATGATGGCAACAAAGTGGATGTAGGGAAGATACAGAGAACATGTTGTATGAATGAGTTTATATTATTATTTTTAACTATATTGCGACGATTACTACCCATACTTATAGAAAGTTAATCAGACCAGGAAAATAATTCAGGCCAGGAGGCATTCATTATTAGTTTTTCTTTGTAGGGCATGTTCCTCAAATTCTGGCAAAGGATAATCAATGACAATGCACTTTCAGTTAGTATATCTCTAGCATGCCCTAGGGAGTCAGTTGAAATCAAGAAAATCTTTAAACTTGGGCAGAATCAAATAACAAAGAATTGGTTTCATCTAAAATAACATTTAGCGGTTGCAGAGAATGTTGCAGTTGCCAAAATCCCAGACTGAAGGAATTGTGCTGCGTGCAAACCAAACTATTCAGTGGTGTACAATTTCATTCCCTCGGGCACACAGGACTCAAGGATAATCCTTAAGCCCATCTAACTCCTCCACGTGTGTATTTATTTCCCTCAGTATTTCTAGCCATCTCTCTTATTTCACCTCTCAAATACTCATCATCTATCTTTATCTGATAAGAAATATATGTATATTATTTGTAGTTGTATAATACAAAAATCTGATTTTGGTGATTCAATAAACTGTGCATTTTGATTTTTCAGTGTTCCAAGATTATCAAAAAGTTTTTTTCATTTGATCAATCTTGGGGGAAAAATGTAGCAGATAAAATTTTCTACATAGCACCCTTTTGGAGATTTTTTTTTTAATGGAGCTAACGAGAATGAGGTTAATAAAGAGAGGTTGTGAACATACGTGTTTGCACTAAAGAAAACCCAGTTTCCCGAAAGCCACAGTGGATCCCTTCTTTAAAGAGGGAACACAAACCTGGCCAGTTGGCTCAGTGGATAGAGGATCAGACCATGGACTGAAGGGTCCCAGGTTTGATTCCGGTCAAGGGCACATACCTCAGTTGCAGCTCAATTCCTGGCCACAAGTGGGGTGCTTGTGAGAAAGCAACCAATTTATGTGTTTCTCTCACATCAATGTTTCTATCTCTCCTCCTCCCTAAATAAACGATCGCTGGAAAAATATCCTTGGGTGAGGATTAACAAGGACCAAACAAACAAACAAACAGGAAGGAACCCAACTTCCTTCTCCACGCTTGTGTCTCCATTCTGAGGCGCTGGCCATCTAGTAATCGCTCAGCAAATGTTTATTGAGTAAATTAATGAGCACTAATTTAAAGATAATTGGACAATTAGTAGGTAATGAATGATTTCTAAATTAGCAATTTATAATAAATTACAAATTGGTTAATCAGTAAATAATTAAACTTCAATAGAGACAACGATAAAATATTCAGTAAGTAAACAAATTACTGGAATAAAAAGAGGAACCCTAAAAATTAAAGCTCTAAACTGTAGCATATTTGCAACAGAAAGAAATGTTATTATTTTCAAACACTTGTAAGCTATAAATGGGGGCTGAAAAAAAATCAGATAAATGAGCACGGCAAGTCCAGGGTGTCATCTTGCATAATAACCTATTATTAACAGAGATTTCTTTAATATGCAACGGCTAACTGCCCAATTTAGAATCTCACCGTTAAAATATACTTGAGAGGTTTTCTATTCCAATCTCATTGTTATGTAAATGAGGGGTTCGAGCCCCTTGCAGATGTATGGACCTATGACCTGCCCAAGTTTCTTTAGCGAGCACAGCGGGCCTCTACAGTGTTGTTTTCCTATTTTCTCCTTTCCCCTTCTTCCCACTAACATTAACTCAACCCCATTTCTTCAGGGCTGAGTATGTGTCATTTTTATGTGCTCAGTCAATTTTTGTGAATTAAGAGGTAAGTGGGTCTCCGATACATAAGGGCATATTTGTAACACTTACCCTTTTTAAACTATGAAGTTCAAAGATAGGCACTCCACTATCGATCACCTTCTGAACCTGACCTGGTTTTACCCTGAGTGAAGCAGGAAACAATCATTTCTATTGAAGCTTCGTCCAAGAAGCAAGCAGCCCTGTTGTAGATTCTATTTATTTTTAAATGTCCTTAGGCAATCCAACTTAAATGCGTGCAGCCAGAGGTGACAAGGAGGAAGAGATACAGGCGCCAAAGACTTCCAAGAGAAAGCTAGTTTCTTAAATAAAAAGTGGACAAAATGGCAAGAATACTTTTCCATCCAGGAAATAGGTTTATGTCACTACAAAACCTAACACATGATCGAATAAAAAAGTAAGTAAAACATATGTTTTTCCATAGTTTCTAGTCCACTGTCCCCTGACGTTTTGCCAATTATCTAAAAAAAGAGTGTGGGGGTTTCGGTATGATTTGTCTTTCCCTTCTATTTCTAGTTAAAGGTGCCAATACCGTCTGGTGAAGAACAGCTTCAATGTTAAATGATCCTGAACAACCATGCTTGGGAAATATATCATTGCAGAGCTCTGAGTCTGCAGAGACATCGTTCCCCTTGGTTTCAAAAAAGTTCCCCTATAGTTTGCATGTTCTATAGCATAGAACAGCTTTGAACGGTCTGTAACAGCCAGATATGACTGGGTTGAGCATTTAATTAACAATGGTCAACTCATGGGAGTGAGGAAGGCAGAACTTGCCGTGGAACGGAGCCAAAAATGGAGACAAAGGCGTCCAAGGAGCTGGGTACTGCCATCTACTGGCCATGTGGGCGGAGACAATTTTCTTAACTTTTCTAAGCTTCAGATTCCTCATCTACCATGATATCAATGGGGTTCTGAGTTTAGATAACATGTGCAAAATATCACTTTATAAATTTCAGCTATGACACAAATATCAGTGGGAAATTTCCTATGAGTCATGAAATCTGTAATATTCTGGGGACATCCTCAGAACAGTCAACTGAACACATTCAGGCAATCATTTAGAGAAACGAAGAGATCTCCCTTTCCTATTTTACAGCGGCTTTTCTTAGTCTGTGCCCAGCTATGACCATCTATTTACCCTGTATGCACCCTTTACCCTGTAACCATCTATTTTTGTTGGAAGAGAGGTTAGTCCTTGACTTGAACGTAGTGTGAGCATATTTTGCAAAAACAGGTAACTCTATCTTGTTTCCTCTTTTCTATGTGCTCATCCAGAGCATCACCGTGAGTTCACTACCAAATGGCAGATGTGGGGTTAAGGCCCCTCCAGCCTTCCCCCTCTGGAGATGCCTCCCCACCCCGGGAAAGATTCATAAAGAAGGGCACTGTGGCAACACGCAACCTTTTGAAACCGCTCACAGTACATCCTCTCCCCAGAAGGAATCCTAATGTCCTCCTGTCTTGTGTTACCTGCAGTGTACCAACCACTGGGGAAAGACACTAAAAATTTAATGAATTTTTAAAAAGCTGTGCGAGCCTCTCTCTCTTGGAGGAGTTTTAAGGGAAGGAAAGCCAACAGAAAGAAAACATTCAAAGAAATTGCATTGCCCCCAAGGGTGGGATCTACAGAGGACAATGGCAGAGATTTGAAGATGTATTCCTTTTCTGGTGCCCATTTACTTGCAGGACTGGACCTACTACTGTCGCTGGCCACAGCCCAGGCAAAGGTGAAGGCATCTGATCAGTATCAGAGGCACAAATGCTAGAGAGAGAAACACATGAGCCTCATAACTCAGGGCTATTGACATGGAGATGAAGGGGCTCTGAGGTGCTGTTTTGAGAGTCTCTGTATGTGTGTTTTAGAATCTGAGGCAGAAGAATTCAGAACACAACTAAGAATATAGGACAAAAGGCACAGCCAGGGAAGGGAGGGTGGGATGTTGCAGGGGGAGGCATATGGCACCAGATATGCAGTTGATCTGAACAGCGGAAATATATACAATATCCAGAGAATAACTACTAACAGCCAAAGAAAACGTTTTGCATTTAACAGCTGACATAGGAATGCATTTGCCACATATTTTTAAAAAAAAAAATATATTTTATTGATTTTTTACAGAGAAGAAGACAGAGGGATAGAGAGTTAGAAACATCAATGAGAGAGAAACATCAATCAGCCACCTCCTGCACACTCCCCACTGGGGATATGCCCACAACCAAGGGGACATGCTCTTGACTGGAATCGAACCTGGGGCCCTTGAGTCCGCAGGCCGATGCTCTATCCACCAAGCCAAACCGGTTAGGGCTGCCACATATTTTTTAAGTGAAAAGGGAAGGCTAGTGCACTTGCTAAAGCATGATGCCATTCTTATAAGTAACTACATGTACATTAGACACCAATCTGAAAGCATGCACACCTAAATGTTGGTGCCAGGGGTTATTTCTGGGTGTTGGAATTAGAGGGGAATTTTACATGTCTTTCTTTATCGTGTATGTGTATTTTCTACATACTAGTAATTTTCTAATTTTACTAATATACAAAAGGAAAAAAAGTAATACTTAAAAAGAAAAACCCGACAACTTCTAAATTTCTTTCATAATTATTGCTGAGAAAACATATTTGGACAGAGGGAGGATGAGATTACAACAGGGGTCAGGAGACTACAGCCTATGGGCCAAATCCAGCCTAATGCCTGTGTTTGCAAATAAATTTTTATTGGAACACAGACACCTCATTCCTTTGCATGCTACACAGGCAGAGTTCTAGAATTGTGGCAAAGACCACATGGCCTGCAAAACCAAATGTCCCTATCTGCCCTTTACCAAAAAGACAAATTTCCCAGATACTGAATTATCCATTGCACCTTGCGGGCTCTGTGAGCCTGAGGAAGGCATAACCTCAGTGTCTCAGTTTCCCCATATACAAAGAAAAGGATAACTCATCTCATCGCTGTTAATCACAAGAAGTGCTTAACACGGTGACTCAGTAGGAAACTTGTAACATTATCCTCCTTACTATCTACCTCCTTTATACAAGATACACCATTCACTGCTGCGTGAAACCTAATGAAATTGCCATTTCTGCAGGTCACAATTGTCCGACATTAGCAATGTTATACTTCAGCCACTCACTGTCCTCATTTCTTCTGTGTAAGTTATCATTTCTCAGATAGTGTTGGTGACATTAAGGTTTAGCTCATTTGCCACGAAGGCATTTGGGAGTCAGACACCATGAAACTATATTTGTAATGCACTTTGTTATTTGTGAAACCAGGCAAACAAACACTAAATGTATCTGTGGTGTGATGGGTTCTGGGCTCTGGCTCTGCGGCCATAGCAGAAGCTTTTCAGATGAATGATCCTCTTTCCACTCTACAAAGCAACACCTGTCTCTTGGATTTCAGTGGGCCCAGCAAGCGGCCACAACACAGCGACACTCACTCTTGGCACTGAGCAGAGGCCCAGGCACAGCCAAACCTCCCTGGGAAGATCTTCCCGACGGGCATGTGGGATTCTGGATCCTGCAGAATTTCAAGAGCGTGTCATTCAAGTGCACTCATAGGTATCACTGGGGGGCTTAGTACAGTTCCCAAATAGAAGTTCTTTTAAAAAGTGAAATAGGGCTTCTCTAAGGATGAGAAAAGAAGACAGATGTGAACATCAATGGGATATAGTTATAAGGAGCTGCAGGTGGGAAAGTATAGGATAAGCTCATGGAAAGCAGGCCGATCAGGAAACTGAAGGAGTAATCAAAGTATTCTTATCAACAGAAATGAAGACAAGATTGAAGTTCAGTGTTAAGCCTATCAAAGGAAGAACAAACTCCATTTGATCCAATCAACACTTATCAAATGCCTATTGTATGCCTGGCACTGCGTTAACACAGCTTAGAGACAGTAAAATAAATCAGGTGCTATTTCTACCCTAGAGAGTTTCTGGACTGGTGGAAGGAAGATAAACATGTAACCAAGTAATGCTAATATAATGTGATAAGTGTTATAATAACAATAGCTGTTATTCATTTATTGTAAACAATGTACAGAAAATCAATTCTGCTTGAAAAGGCCCAGGGAGGGGAGGGAAGAGAAAAATAATTTGAGTTAGGCCTTGAAATACTCACCAAAAGTTCACTAGGTGGGTATTGGGGCAAGAAGGAGAGTGGTCTATTGTAGTGTCTGGATAGGATGGATAGGAGAAAAGGCTACAACGAAGCTGAGGAATGTTTATGAAGGGCTCAGATATCAAGCTTAAGAATTTGGACTTTATCCAGGCATTGAAGTCTTTTCAAACAAGAAGTAATCTGGTCAATTCTGATTTAAAAAGACAAAAGAATAGATACTTTCCTAGAGCGTCATGAAGTAGGATCATTATGAGACTGAGATTAAACACCTAGGCCAGAAGGATGGCAGTAAGAGTAGTGTGAAGGGGATGTATCCAGGATATCACATGTTTTCAAACTCAAATGCAAAAGTAGAGGCAGAGAGTCTGAAGACCCTCACTTCTGAAAAGCAGATGAATAAAATTCTGGTGTGGGAGGATCTGGAAGCCCGGGAGAAGAGCACAGGTTAGAGTAGCGACCTTGGGAGAGAGACCTTTTCCTCAGAGACATAAAGGAAGCAGGTAAGGAGGAGTAAAACTGCAGATAATACTACAGGGAGGATGGTATGGACATTCATTACTATTAATCTCTACTCTCAGAATAATGAAAGGGGAAAGGGATGAGGGCTTTGTGGAGCTATGTATGAAACCACCTTTGGAGACGGGGAAAGGGAACAAGCTAGAGATAGATAAAAGAATTATCTATGGAACGTGAAAACAAAATAAATGAACAAACAAAACAAAACACAGAGGTAGATAACAGATTGGTGGTCACCAGAGGGGGAAGATGGACAGTAAAATGGGTAAAGGGTTCAACTGCATGGTGACAGATGGAACATAGACTTTTGATAGCGACTATGATGTAGTACATACAGACATTGATTTATAATGTTGGACACGTGAAACTTACATAATGTTACAAAATCAATGTTACCCTAGTAAAAATAAATTCAATAAAAGATACATTTAAAAAAATTATATTAGAGCTTCAGGACCCATCTGGGTCAACAACTCAGACATAGATGATATCTCTCATCTGCACATTTATTTGATTTTTTCTCCCCAAGAGTGTTTTGAACTTGTCATGTTACTCATTAAATATCATTAACGAGTGCTGACTGACACTCAAGAGAGGAAAGTCTAATTTCCTTAGCCTGACACTTAAAGCCTTCTCTGCTGTACCTCCAAACCCACTCTTCTGATCTGTCTCTACCTCCATCCCTGTTCCCTCGTCAAGATTCAGAAACCCAGTGCTTTCAGGCTCAGACAGGTAAGTAACATAAGCAAGAAAACAGGCAGGGTCTGAGGCAATAGGGAGTGGTGAGGTCCATGGCACAAAAGCTATTATAGATCCTTTTCCAAGTCTCTGAAGGTCAAACAAAATATATGAACACAACTTGATATTTTAGGGGCTCTCTCTTCTAAAATTTTACAGGGTAAATTCAGCATCCTCCAAACAGACTTCCCAATCAACCAGGCTCATCGATATTAGTTACTTTTCAAATATCTGCTACTTACACTCAAGTTTACTTTCTGTCTCATTCAAACTTATAAAATGCTATCTTTAATGATACAGAGGTGAAAACATGAGTTTTGGATTCAGACAGTTCTGGGTAATAACTCCGACTTTGCCATTTTTTGGCTTGTATGACACATGTCAAGATAACCTAACTTTTCTGAGTCTAATTTTCCACATTTGTAAAATGGGAATGATCATAATGGTATTATTGTGAAAATTAAATAATTCATGCAAAATACTTACAAGAGTGCCTGGCACATAAACACTCAATAAATATTTTTTTAAATGTATGATTTTCCCCAACATGATAATTTCTTTAAGGACAAGAATAAAATTTTCTGATTTTTTTAGATATTAGAGACATATCTTTGGAATATTTGCTGGTAAGTATATATTTGGAAGATAAATTGATATTTATTTATAATAATTACTATTACTAAAAAAATGCATTGGGCAAAGCAAAATTTTGGTGGGCTGGGAAAACTGAAACTGCTGATATGCATATGTATATACACTTATGTATAGATATTGACACATGTATGGATTTAAATAATTCTTTACCATTTGCAAAGTGATTTCTATACTATTCTTTGCTTCTTAAAATTATGTTCTAATGATGTCCATAAAGTACAGATCAATAATAACTAATACTAACTTTGTAAGTTGCACATAGTTATATTTTGAGAAAGAGAAACAGAGGTTCATTGAGGTCAGACTTGGCCAAGGTCACACACAGTAAATAATCAGTGGAGAGGATTCCATCCCAGTCTTTACAGGCCATTCTTCCTCTAATCTTTCCTCACCATCTAACATACGAAGGTTGGCAAGAGCAATGAGATGCTTGGCTAGATCACCCTAAAGTTAATGTGGGGACTGAAAACATCTAATGAGACTCTGAATGAGGAACGTGCGAGTCCAAACACAATGGCCTAAAATGTCACTGGCCAAGAACTCCTGAGGCCAGTCTCATTTCATTCAAAACAAGGCCATGAGATCTTAAATATAATTAATCCCAGGAGTGTGGGCTTCAGTTTGCTCCATTATGAACACTGGCATCACACTCATCACCATAAGTGACGCCATCTGAAGGAAGACAATTTTAGCAGACTGCCTCTAAAAGGGCGTAACTTCCAGTCCTCCAGTAGAATGCGGTGTTAGCAGTCCTGCCTGTGCAACCTGGGGTTCTATAGGGATGAGGCACCTGATTTGACAGAAAGAGAGTACACAGTGTATTGATTTTCAAACAGGAAATGAGAGCAAAACCAAGGGTAGAGGAGCTCCAATTTTGCAATCTGACTTCATTGCTTTTCCAAAACACAAAATGAAACATAGTAATTAACAATGTCATCAGTTAAAAAAAAAAAAAGACATCAAATGGATACAGATGCTAAAAAGCAAAGGAGGACTTATCAAAAGAGATTGTGGTTAATCATCTTCATTTCTCTGATAGGATAAAATGCCCAGGGTTCAGAGTAAGCAGCAAAGGAAGTTAGACTTTTGGTCATATTTGATTTCAAATTCTGTGACAACATTCTTAAAGGGGACTACAGAAGTAGAAAAAGAGGAGGAAAAAGAAGGAGCCCTGGGATCTGGTAGAAAATAAGGAAGAGATTGAATTTTGTGGCTATAAAACTTTCATTCTGTTCCTGGAGTTTGGAGTGGGAAACACATTCACTAAAGAGTGTTTTGCCATTTCAGGCCCCTGTTCTGGGTACTTGTGAGGTATGCTGCTGGCCTTCTCCTAAGAATGCTCTCCTGATCTCCTGCAGTTAGTGACCTAGTTTTTAATATTTTCAGGTAATCTGAGAAGTTGTCTGCTCTTGGACAACTCCTTTAGCTCTAGGCTTCTGTTTAGTCAAGTGATCATAGGAGGCAGATGAGGTTCCTTCCCATCTGGTATCAAGGGACCTACAGTGTCCTGCTTTTCTATCTCGCTATAATCAACCCAGTGCATGGCACACAGTGGAACTTATTAAATGCTTGCAATTCATTAAACATCTAATCTAATAAAAGAATAAAATGCAAATTAACCATCTCTCTGGGACGCCTAAGCCACGCCCACCAGCCAAACCATGCCCCCAAGCCAACCAGAGCAGCTGTATGCAAATTAACCCAGCCAAGATGGCGGCCAGCAGCCATAGAGCTAGAGTAAACAGCGGGCTTCCATTGCAACTGCCTGCCTAGGTTGGCTGAGCCTCTGCTCACAGTAACAATGTTTCAATTATAGAAGCCACGAAGCTATAACAAACAGGAGGCTTCCTTACCTGCCTAGGCCTCGGCTCAAAGCAACAGTGTTTCAATTATAGAAGATAAATAAACCCCAGAAACCTGATTCCAGCCAGCCTTGCTGGGACCTTGGGTCAATGGGAGCTGTGGGCAGCCTGAAAGCCTGAAAACGGCCCTTAGCCCCTCACCCAAGCTGGCCAGATACCCCAGTAGGGACTCAAACCCTGAAGGGTCTGTGGGCAGCCTGAAAATGGCCCGCAGCTCCTCACCCAGGCTTCCCAGGCACCCCAGTAGGGACCTAAAACCTGAAGGGACTGTAAGCAGTCTGAAAATGGCCCTCAGTCCGTCACCCAGGATTGCCACACCCCAATGGGGTGAGGGTCCACACTGGGGGTCTTGGCCAGCCTGCAAACAGCCATCAGCCCCTCACTCAGGCTGGCCAGGCACACCAGCAGGTGGACATCCCCTGAGGGGTCCCAGACTGCAAGAGGGCACAGGCTGGACTGAGGGACCCCCCCCCCAACCCCTGAGTACACAAATTTTTGTGCACCAGGCTCCTAGTAGATGGATAATGATGATGGCAGGTTACATTTGTTGTGCCCCTACAATGTGCTAGGCACTATTCTAAGTACTTTCTAGGCTTTAACTCCTCTTATCTCTCAACAAGCTGATGTTGAGTGCTCAGCCGCTGGACTTTCCTTAAGTTACCCAACTGAACTCAACCTGGCTCCCTCATCTGTGACAGCTGTTGAGATGATCAGCACTATTGATAGGCTAACTTGGAGCAGCTAGGCATCCTCTCATGGTGCACACATAGTTCTCAGCATAACCTCTTGCCCATAGAAAGCCTCCAAGAAAAAATGAGCATTGTTCATGATGTCAGGGGTTTTCTAAAGCAGGAATAGGTATTCCTTTTGGCTGGCACTGGTATTTCTCAGGTCTCAGAAGTCTCTGGCTTGGGCTCTGCTACCTGGGGCTGGCTAGGGAAAGGCAGTAGTAGGCTGTCTGGTGAATGATAGGGTGTCGCTGGACACGGGTTCAGAAAGCTAATAGTTGGCCCCAACCCTCCTCTTCTTGGTTATAGGACCGAGGCAAAGCCTGTCCTTCAATCTTAGTTTACAAAAACTGTAAAAGTGATGAGGGGAGGGGACTATTACCCAAGAGAAAATTGGATCATGTGACCGTAGGAAACCTCCACCTGCCTTGATTATAATAATTCTTCAGTGGGCAGTCAATAGGTGATAGAGAGGACTGTATGGAAGTGTATGGGTGTCGATTTTGTAGGTAAAAAAAGAAAAAGAAAAAGGTATTTCTTCTGTTTTAGTTCTCTGATCTATGAAACAGTTCATTTGGTGACAACTTTCACTCTTATCCTGTCAAATATTGTCTGTAATAGTAAATCAGTGTTGCATTTAGAATATCAATACATGTCTTCTTAGAGCAACAGTTTCCTTATGTTAGCTTGCAAAGCAGCACTGCCCAGTGATAAAAATGGAAGAAATAAAAAATAACGCATTTTTTCCCCGAAAGTAAAACTTACTCCATTTTTAAATCATGAGATATTTTTATATTTTAATATTCCTTTGGTTTATGAAATGATGGTGAGGGTAGTTTTTAACTTTAAACAGTATACATGCATGAAAGACTAAAGTGGCAACTCTATGCCATTCACAATGCTTTGTGGAATTAGACTCATCTATGAATTCTAAGTCTTGAATGCGCTGGTGTAGGTTCAGACGAGTGGAATCTCACTAAGACAAGAACATTGTTCCCTTTTGTCAGTGGGAATCTTCCCACGACAGGTGAAATTACTTTTCTTCGTACAAATGTTCTGGTGTCTTCAGGTTATTCTTCCAGTGAAACTGCATAAAGTGGATTTTCAAACTCAATTGCTCTATATCTAGATAAATACATATCTACAGATAATAGGTGAATATAAAACCACATCTATCTCTCATCATCTTTAATATAAATGATCCGATAGCCAGTAAGGAAGATGTAGAATGACATTTTCACTATTTTCTCTTAAAAAAACAGCATGCCATTTCTGAAAATTTGGAAAGTGCCTGTTATTAAAAATGACTTGAGTTATAGTTTATATGCAATACATTTCACACATTGAATAGCAGGTGTCTTTTGACAAAGATCGAAAGCATTTTCTTCAGGACAGAAAGTTCCCTTGCTCCTCTGCACCATCAATCTCCCTTCCACCCCCCACTCCAAGCCACCACTGGGTTGATCGGCACTGTAGATTAATTCTGACTATTTTGGAATTTTATATGATTGGAATTACACACTGTGTAGCCTTTTGCTTTTTTCTTTCATTCAGCACAATGCGCTATTCATTCATGTTGTACTGCATCAGCAGTGTGGTTCCTTCCTATTGTTGAATAGTGTTTTTGGTATGAATGTAGCATAATTGGTTTACCCATTCTGCTTTTGATGGACCTAACTATTGTTTGGAACTTAATCTAATTTGAGTAAAGCTCCTTTGGATATTAGTGCACTGGAATTTTTATAAACATATGATTCCAATGCTATTGGGTAAATACCCCCGAGCAGAATTCCAGGAACATTTAATAAGTGTGTGATTAACGGTATAAGAAATGGGCGGTTTTAAATCAGGTGGCACCATATCATACAATAACAATATACAAGAGATCCAGTTGCTCACATTGTAAACATCACTTGGTTAATGCCAGGCATTGGAATTTTAGTCGTTCTACTTGGTGAAAAGTGGTACCTCACTGTGGTTTTATTTGCATTTTCCTGACCAATGAATATTGCTGAGCGCACTTCCATGTGTTCACGGGCCATTTTTAAACCTTTGTAAGGCGTCCAAATCTTTTGTCCATTAATACTGGGTTGATTTCTGTTCCAGCTTAGCAAGTCTTCAGGGCTCTATTCCTGCACAGGCCCTATTCTCCAGATGTCAGGGTGGCAACTGACTCTGTGGCATCAATTCTCTGGTGGGTCCAAAAAGAAAATAATGAAATTTAAGTTTGTCCAGCCTTTCTTCTAAGAAAGATCTGAGTGATGACATCAAAGCTGTTTATCTATGAGAGCTGAAACCAGCAGCCTTCTGTGTCTAGTGAGATGAACATATGACTTTCTTCACTTACTCTTTTGATGTGATGAATCACATTGATTTTCACAAACTGAGTCAACCTTGCATTCCTATGTACACATGACTATGATGTAATCTTTTGGTCTACTGCTAAATTCAATTTGTCTGTATTTTGTGAAGGTTTTTAGGTTTATGTTCATGAGAGATCTCGGTCTATATCACAACATTTTTGTGATATCTTTGTCAGGTTTTGGTAACACGTTATTTTGGTCTCATAAAATGAGTTTGAAAGTGCTCCCCTTTTCATCTATTTTCTTTCTTTTTAAATTTTATTTTTCAATTACAGTTTACATTCAGTATCATTTCGTATTAGTTTAAGGTGGACAGCATAGTGGTTAGATAACATATACTTTACAGTCCCCTGATATTTCCAGTACCCACCTGAAATAGTACATAGTTAATAGAATATAGGGGTAGGCAAAAGTAGGTCTATAGTTGTGAGTAAGCAAAACACTGAGTTTATTCCTGTACTATTATTATTCTTTTACTTATTTGTATAATTTGGTTTATTGCAATATTCTGTAATGTGGTGGTCTGGAACCAAACCTGCAATATCTCCCAGGTATGCCTGGAGAAGGGAACAAGGCCATATTTTCTGAAGCAAGAGGAAGGAGGACATAGATGAAACAGAGGTTAAAAACTGTAGGGATATCTCACCAGAAAGTTGATAATTTCTCAGCACAATAGAAGAAAGATGCCCACTAGAGATGAAGGGGTTAGAAACAGAGAATAATTTCTGATCCTGGAGAACTCTATTATTGGAAATGTAGACCCTGGTGATGTCAGAAACTTTCCTATGCTGCTTGAGGTTCAATTAAAAAAAAAGTAGAGCAGTTCAGATAAAATAGAAATGTAACAAAAATACAAAGATAGAGAAAAGTAGAACGTACTATCCAGAGGGGAAAACCAATAAAGGTAAGAAATGTGCAGATGAGGCACAGTGGTAAATATACCCGCACTTTATTTGGCTAACCTGGATTCTGTAAGTAGTATTCTCACAGGTGCATCACAGAAAGTAATTATTCTGCTTCTTTTGACACCTGTTAACGACACACCCCACTGATCTCCATGGGGAGCTCTAACCGTAATAAAAGACAAAACAGCACAAGGATAAAGGGGTGGAACAGCTCGAAGAAGTCCCCACTGATGGGAACAGTGTTAGCAAATACACAGAGCAGCAGTCTAAAGGCCTGAAAAGGAGAAAAAGGCTTCCCCTTCATTCAACCGCACAAGCAGAACTGCCACATCCCAGGGGCTGCATCTCAGCAAAGTATTTTGAAGAGAGAAAGCGGTACAAACGGGCAATGCTTGAAGCACAAAAAGGACTAGAAGTTCTCATCTCTTTGGTAGGAGACCGTGGGGAAATAGGACAGATCAATATTGACTATTTGCAGGGGATACCCGTATGGTAGCTGTTTGTTCTTGTACGCTCGTGGATATTGAAAGGATTCCTGTTGCTGTTCACAAAGTGGCCAACACACAAACTTTTTACACATTCAAAATAGCTTTAAAAATGCTTTGTGTTTTGGGGAGGTCAGAGTGCTTCGCCCATGACATGTGTCTTGGATGTTGACAGGGGAAAGAACACTTTGCGGATGGAGGATGTGAGGCTGAAGGAGGTGAGCTGACTTGAGCGACCACCGCAGGAAGAATACCAGGCACAGTCAGGGCTGCATGCCTCAGAGCTGAAAAGATTCTTAACTGTGCATAAAAGAGAATCTGAAAAGCTGTCTGGGAGATTATACCTGCACTCACTGAGCTTCCTCATCAGCATGCTAAGCCTGGCCTCCGAAAGCCGGGGAGAGAAACCTCGCAAGCACAGGAAAATAGACAAATTTCTCTCCTTCAAGCCTAATCTGATGATTTAAATCTATCTCCCCTAATGCCTCTCAGGTGTTCTAACCATCTTATGCCTTTTTAAGAGCTCTTCTGCAGGGAGTTAACACTAGCAGCTTCTCTTCTGATTAAACACATCTGCCAAAAAATAGCAGGAACCTTCTGGACACAATGCAATTCTCAGAACTTCTAATAGAAAATTTGCAGAAGGTTATGCACGCTGGTGGATTTGCTTAGACTCTGGAGAAACTGGGGGCAAAGTTTGATTAGGACTTAAATGGCCTTTAAACAAAGGCAACCAGGAAATGTTGACAGTGACATTACTGGCTAAAACATGAATTAAAAAATTAGAACTACCGAGGTGAAAGGTTACATTTTCAAAGAAAGCTAAAATTATGACTAGCATCAATACACAAGTCAGCACACGGTTTGAGATTTAAGTCATTAATGAGGAAAACGATGTTACCACCAGTTCAAAAGAAGATCTAAACGGCAGACATAGTTATACAACAAGAGGAGTGAAAAATGAATGGATACATGGAAGGCAAAACTCACCTTTCCCACAGTAGCTGGGGACATCACCCGAAACTGTGCGACAAAATTTACATGTCTACAACAACAATTATTTTGTAACGCTGTCAGTTTACAGAGTTGTAAAGCAACCCTGTAGATACGGCGTGAGGTCATCCCAAACAGTGTGCTATTGACGATGCATGGTTTTCCACAGAAGCACAATATTTTTACCTGCACAGACCACTGACAATCTTATTGATTGCTATATTCCCCAAACCTGGTACAGAGTAGAGGCTTCATAATTACTTGCTAAATGGATAAATGTCTATTATGTACTAAGCTAGGCCCTTCACATGCATCATCCCATTTAATCTCCTCAGTAACGCTTTAAGATAAATATCATTGTCATTTCACTGATGAGAAACTTGTGTGACATTGCACAGCTATTATGTGTCCAAGGTTGGGGGTGGAGGACAAGGTGGAAGGGTTTGACCCAGGATATTATTTTCATTTACACTCACTGTATCATTTGCCTCTAAATTAAGAGACTGTTTGTATGTCACATTGATATACCACACCTCCTTGATGAGCATGATATTGGAGATCCTGCCGTTAAGGAAGACAAGGGAACGGCATTACTCAGGAAAATCTAAGCCTACGTAAGAGACACATGCACATCCTTCTTGCAGCCCTGCAGACAAGCACGGCATAGTTACCAGCCTGGATTATTTCCCACCCCTGCTCAGGTGCTCATTTCCCAGTTTCCATTAGAATAAAGATAGACGGATTCAACACAGTTTATACGTGTTGTTTATTTTCGTAGAAGTCAGGACAGCACCTCAGAAGACAGCAGCAGCTGACGTTCATTGCATACTTATGGTGACCAGGAACCGCTGTCCCAGGAACACTGTCAGGCAGAGACGATCCTCATCCCCCTTTTACAGCTGGAGAAAGCCACAGTGCATCCAGTAACCTTCACAGCATGACATAGCTCGGTTGCAGCACCCCCTTGCTCTGACCTGTCCCTGAGTCACTCTATGTCTGCACAGGCTGCTGAGGTGGGCTCTGTCACCCTGTCCTGATGTCTTATAAGCCCCTTTGCTTTGTTGATTGCAGCCTCAAAGGGCACTAGGATTCTCTCAGCTTCCAGCACCACAAAGCTGGTAACTGCAGGCTGGCCCAAGTCCTGAGAGCTAATTCCTGGCCCCTTGGCACTTGCGATCACTTGGGAATTTTACATTCTATCTTGGCCCAGAGAACAGGAGAGGGGAGTGGTCTTCTGAGGCCTTGAATAGGTGAGTGTCAAAAAGAAGTGGACCAAATGTTAATCTGAAGTCCTTCCCTCTGATCCCTAAGTCCCCAAATAATTCCCTTTCTTTTCTTGCCAGAAAACCGCTTAGAATGAAGTCATAGTGCGCTTTTAGACACGGCCGATGAAACTTGACCTAAATAATAGCTCAAAGCCGGCATGAAGAAGGTGTCAATAAATGGCTTCACTTATGTTACTGCATTTAATTTTCACAATGATTCTATGAGGCAGGTACTATTAGTACCTCCATTTTGGGGATGAGGAAGTGGGGTTAAAGAACTTGCTCGGAATCCTTGCCAGGATCTTGCCCAAGGGCCCAGGGAGGGTGTCACAGAAAGCAGTAAGACAGCTGCTTGAAATACATGTCTCCTCGCCACACTCCCTTCCCTCACATAACTCAGCAGAAAGCCTTGGGAAGTGGGACCGTTTGCTCCACACGTCTTGAAGCATGAGATCTTCATTTCCGAGGAGCAATAGGCTCATCCTCTTCAAACCATTATAAATGCTTACCCTTCCCTCAAGGGTATCTCATAATTCTCACCCTTAATGAAAGATAACACTACTTTCAAATAAGATCACGAAAAAGGCTTCGCCCTCACCATCTCAGGCATTAAGAAACATTAGTGGACATTACCTGACGAAGGCTACCATAATCAGCCAAATGGTTCCTAAATGACTGATCGCTTTTAAGGGTGAAACAGTTGACCTTACTTGGGATTTCCTTATTTCTTAAGGGAGGGAACTAAGAAATACAATCTAACATCTGAATTCTAAGCAAAGTTCCACCTCTGTCCTCAGGATTTCAGGAATGTCATCCAAATGGGCCGTTACCTCCGGTTGAGGGGAGAGAGGAAGTGAATTAAGAACCTTTTTTATGCTTAAGTTGGGAGGTATTTTACGCTCTGTTAACTCAGCTTGAGCTACACTTGGCTGTGTTCCTTATATATTTAAACATATCCACTTGGTCACCAGGACTCCATGATAATCTAGCTTAGCGATTTTTAAACAGCAGGGTTGTTGCAAATCTAGTTTTCTAAACAATTCGAACATATAAAACAGACAAGGGAGCTGCTTTGGTTGAATGCCCATCTCTACCCGCAGCACACTCCTATCCCCTGGGCAGCCTCGAGTGTATCTAAGGACTGCAAGGAGCACATTTCGAAACCACCCATCAAGCCCTGCCCTAGGGAGGTAGGATCTGCCCCAGTTCTCAAAGTTACAGGGCAAACACTGAACTGCAAAAATCAATTCCTTCTGCTTAACGCACCCCTTTCCAAAGTAATAGGAGCAAATAGAAACTATAGAGAAAGGTTAGATTTCAGAAAAGAGAGGGGAAGAGTTTGTAGAGAGGCTGGGCAGTTAGAGCGTCAAGCTTCTTCAGAGCAAGCCACTTTCCCACTAGAGCATCACTTTTTTTTTTTTCTTAGGAAAAAGGAAGACTCTGTTTGGGCAGCATGGCTCCATGGTTGAGCATTGACCTATGAACCAGGAGGTCACAGTTTGATTCCTGGTCCTGGTGCACAGATTTGTGCACATTGAAAGGAAATTAATTAGAAGGAATATTTTAATATCGCTATTCATGTCTTGCTAATGAAAAGAAAATAGGATTCTACTGAGTCTCCTATTTACCTAATCCAAGACTTCTGTGAGAATCAAATGAGATGAGGCACAGGAAAATGCATCACAGATATTTGGTTTGCACCTGGCTATAAAGCAAGTTGGGTTCCTGGGCTGAAGAAATTCCAAGGAGGCTAGTCGCCAGGGAGAGGAAGCCAGGCGTTGCTATGTGATGTCATTACCCAGTGCCCACAGCGACCATTTCTGGGCTGGGCTGGGCTGTGGGCCGCATTTTGGGCCATGAGGTTTTGGCAGCATTGGCTAAAGTTTGGTAGGGTGTTGCTCCGGGCCTGTGTCCCCTTGGGGGAAGCCAAGTGTTGGTTTGTCAGCGCCAGGTCCATGGTGCCATTTATTTATTGATTGATTGATTGATTGATTGAACAAAGTTGGTGAGTAATGATTTTGATTTAAAAAATATATATATTTTATTGATATTTTACAGAGAGGAAGGGAGAGGAATAGAGTTAGAAACATTGATGAGAGAGAAACATCGATCAGCTGCCTCCTGCACACCCCTTACTGGGGATGTGCCCGCAACCAAGGTACATGCCCTTGACTGGAATCGAACCTGGGACCCTTCAGTCCGCAGGCCGATGCTCTATCCACTGAGCCAAACCGGTTAGGGCTGCCGTTTATTTTTAAATGGCAGTGTGCATCATAGCAGCTCCTGCGTTGAGCATCTGCTCCCTGGTGGTCAGTAAATGTCATAGCTACCAGTTGGATGGACACTTAGCCTTTTATATATATAGACTTTTTAAAAGGAAGACTGTATTAGAACCAGAACTTTCTTCATGTTTGTTTCCTCCTGAAGCACAGAGCATATTCCTCAATGCCACCTTTGATCACAGTGTTTGCAAAAGGGGCTGGAGGGAGGAAGGCTGTCATGGAAAGAGGCTCTCAGTGAGGTCTGGAAGAGACCCCTTAACTCAGATGGGCTCCTGTAGTAGGCCGTCCTCTCCCCCTTGCCACCTCATTCTCCCACTGAGAGACTTGATCCTGAGGGCTTTTCCAATTCATTATACTGTCATATTTTTTGCTTCTAAGTGCTTCTTGATCACCACATATATTTCTCAAAGCCCTTGATCTAAATAGTCTTAATCTGTCCTTTGAAGGTATTCATTTCAGAAGTAGTGAGTTAGTAATATTCTATTTACTTCTGAATTTTTCTACTTAGAATTTTATGAATTGATCCTGTCACCAAATTGATTTGAAAGCTTTCTTCCCTTTCTTTTTTCTAGGATTGCTTTTATTTTTTCTAAAATCCCTGAGCCCCTTACCCTGATTTCCACATATTTTTATACTGGACATTTGAAATCCATGGTTCTCTACAACAATGTCTTATGCATGTTAAGTGGCATGGCTCACTGGGATCTGGAGTTCACCACCCCTTTTAAATGAAACCCATGCCAGAAAATTTCAGCACAAAGATGCTGGCTCATTGCAAGGGTATGGGGAAGGCCATCGCGAAGGGGAGAGGGAGTGAAATATTCTGGATGCCGCATACTTTACCAGTTATGTCATGCTGTTTGAATGACTCGCTGTAGATCTGATACTGATTCGGACAATGTTTCTTCAACCACTTGCAGACATCCTGCTGAGTCCATAGAGCCACTGGTTTTGACAGCTTCACCGTAGACGACTATAAATAAAAAAGGAAAAGCATGTCTGTTAAAGCCAGCCCCATGCCTAGAAAGGCACTACTATCAGGAGTCCTAGAGTGCGGTAAAGGCTGCCGGCTGGAGTCCCCAGACACAAATACCTGGCCGTTGTCCTCCTAACCTCAGCAGACCTTCTCCACACCCCAGAAACCGGGAAGAAAAGCTGTGGGCAGGGAAGCCCATTTATCCTCAAGTTATCATCTCGACTGGGAAAAATCTCCAAGAAGCAGTGTTTTCTAATGAATACTCCGACAAGGCAATGGTGTTGCTAAGCAATTAATTACACTCGATGGGGAAAATAGCTGCCTCCAAGTGGCCTTTCTCTGTATCCCAAGAAGTGTCCACCACTTGTACTCTGATATCTCCAGAGCCTAGTACAACACTGGTCCTGGCGGATGCTAATAATTATGTCTAAAATGAATGTTGCAGGAATACTGCATACTAAAAAGTGCAGGTTGCTCTGGCAGCTCTGGACTGAAGGCAGGTTCTATAAAGTCTAGGAACATTAGTGAGGAAGCAAGAAGTCAGTTCTGCCAGTATGTGGGGGAAGGTAATAAGGTCCTGGGAGCAGCTAGACCTTCTGTAGAAGCCAACTAGCCAAGGCCCTTTACTACTCACTGAATCTTTCAAGGAGGTGTTTAGAAAACCAAACCAAGCGGAGGCACAAGGACCCCCAGCCTTAGACGGAGGGCGGGTTACAATACATTTGTAAATTACCAACAATTAACTGTGCTAGACACTGGTCCTCCTAGGAACTTGCTTGAACCTACATAAATGCTTACCTATCTATATTTTTAAAAATATTTTTATTGATTTCAGAGAGGAAGGAAGAGGGAGAGAGAGATAGAAACATTAATGATGAGAGAGAATCATTGATTGGCTGCCTCCTGTACACCTCCTACTGAGGATCAATCACACAACTGGGGCATGTGCCCTGACTGGGAATTAAACCGTGACCTCCTAGTTCATAGGTCAATGCTTAATCACTGAGCAACGCCAGCCAGCCAGCTATCTATAATTTTTATCACTCAGATTAGTGTTTGCCAACAAAGTAGGATTATTTTATATATATATATATATATATATATATATATATATATATATATATTTATATATTAAATAATGTATTTTATTGAGTTTTTACAGAGAGGAAGAAAGAGGGATAGAGAGTTAGAAACATCGATGAGAGAGAAACATCGATCAGCTGCCTTCTGCACACCTCCTACTGGGGACGTGCCCGCAACCAAGGTACATGCCCTTGCCCGGAATCAAACCTGGGACCCTTCAGTCCGCAGGCCGATGCTCTATCCACTGAGCCAAACCAGTCAGGGCAGGATTATAATATTGATAGTTCTTTAAAAACTGTGGGGAGGCACAAAGACCTGGCCTTAAATATCACTGACCTTCTCACTGGGGATCATTTGCTTTCACTTCTCTTTCAGTCTTTCTGAGTAAGTCAAGGGGAGAGCCTCCATTTTGTCTGGGTGTGATTTAACCGCTTTCTAACACCTGCCAGCATGTGTTTGACAAGGAGAAGGGTCCCTTCAGCCTCAGCTCCTTCAACAGAGAGCAGTCTATTTAGCATCTAATAACTGTTCTGTTTTACTTTTATTATATCTAAGGTGGCTTTTATTTTATGGCAAATAAGTCATGGCAAAAAAGAAATCTTATTTTGGTAGTACTACCTAGTTTGCTTTTAAAACAAACTTGAGTAGGTCAATTTTACGAAAGAAAACAGTAAGAACACAACAGTACAAATAAAAGATAACAGTAAAAATAGTGGATGTGATTCAAATTTAGAAAACAGTGCTCAGGTGTTAGTTTTCATCCGTATATTTTCAGTTGTATGATTCTCTGTGTCATCATTTATAAAGCAATCACAAAAATGCATCACTTTTGTTTTGAGCTGTCGCAATATTTCTTTCACTCTTATTAAATGTGATAGATTTTCTATATGAACACATATACACACACTTATATACATACTAGGGGCCCGGTGCACAAAAATTTGTGCACTCGGGGTGGAGGGAGTCCCTCAGCCCGGCCTGTGCCCTCTCACAGTCTGGGACCCCTCAGTGGATGTCCTATGATGGCCCCAGTCTGCCAGGCGCCTTTTGTGTGTGTGTGTGTGTGTGTGTGTGTGTGTGTGTGTGTGTGT